>JBAJNP010000852.1:0-74644 GCA_036877545.1 Yasuhikotakia modesta | reverse complement strand
ATAAATCAACTTGTTAGTAGAAAACTAATTGTCAATTTGAAAATGCATGACTAAAGAGATGGGTTTTTAGTCTAGATTTAAACTGCAAGAGTGTGTCTGAACCCCGAATTGTATCTGGGAGTTCGTTCCAGAGTTTAGGGGCCAAGTGAGAGAAAGCTCTACCACCTTTAGTTGATTTATTAACTCTAGGCACAACCAGCAGACCAGCGTTTTGAGATCGCAGAGCACAGAGCGGTTTGTAGTGAGATAGGAGATCTGTGATATATTTGGTTAGCAGTTAGCAGTTGGTTAGCCCTGCAACAGATCTGGCCTTTAAAAATTGTGTTTTTTCATGCAGGATCCTGAAGGCTGTCATGCCAGGCCAGCAGAGGGAGTCCTTTCCCCGGGACTGTTTGAGCTTGCTTCCTCTGATGCAACTTCCAGTACAATATATCGCAACTTCCTGTTTGGTTGGCCTCTGCTTTATAGCCAGCTTTATAGACTTTATAGACCACAGATATCTCTAGCTTATGTAATAAACTATGCACTGCTGCTGTGTGGTTCAGCCTTCACTGTGGGTGATGCAGAGGAGCGAGACACTGCACTCACTCCCAAGATGGCCCCCAAGCCAGAGCTACAGCCCAAGATGTCCGCCGCCACCGAGCCTACACATGACAAGATGGCCGTCAAGCCTGAGTCAGCACCCTTCTTGGCCACCCTTCCTGAGTAAGCACCTGTCATGACCGCTCTTCCTGAGTCTGCTGTTATTCCCGAGCCCAGGCCAGCTGCTGCTGTCGCCCTAGAGTCAAGTTCAGCTGTTGTGCTTCCTGAGTCAAGTCCAGGTACAGCTGTCGTTCCTCCAGAGTCAATTCCAGGTATAGCTGTCGTTCTTCCTGAGTTAAGTCAAGCTACAGTTGTCGGTCCTCTCCCTGAGTCAAGTCAAGCTACAGCTGTCGCTGTTTTGCCTGAATCAAGTCAAGCTACAGCTGTCACTGTTCTGCCTGTGTCCTGAGCAGCCCTGGTGGTCTCTCAAGTTGCCTGCTCTGCCCTGGTGGTGTCTCAAGTTGCCTGGTCCACCCTGGTGGTCTCTTCAGTCGCCTGCTCCACCCTGGTGGTCTCTCCAGTTGCCTGCTCCACCCTGGGGTTCTCTCCAGTCGCCTGCTCCACCCTGGTGGTCTCTCCAGTCATCTGCTTTGCCCTGGTTGTCTCTCCAGTCGCCTGCTCCGCCCTGGCGGGCTTCCACCTCTGTCCCACTCCTCCCCGTGTTCTGCCTCCTCTCACTAGGTCTAGTTTGGAGCATCTGGAAGCCGCTCCTTGGGGGCGGGGCTATGTCACGCCAGGCCAGTGGGTTTGTCATTACCTTGTTTTTTACTTTTTACTTTATTTTCTCCAATATAAATATGTATAGATATATGAAAAGTTTATTGTGGATATTAAGGTTATGATTTATTTTAGTTTTACATTGTAACAGAAACAAAAAAAAAACAACCTTAACATGAAGTACGTGTGCGTCATTAACAATTTACAAAACAATTCTGCCCACATATGCATGTACTGGAAATGCATGTAAGTCGTTACATTCCAGCTTGGCCACCCTGATGCTTAACAATAACTAGAAGAACAGTAAACAGTATGTTAATATAATTGTTGCATGCTGCCTCTGTGAGTTCTTCAAACCAGAATTTATTTATGGCAGCAATGAACGAAGCTAACCCAAGAAGCGCAACATATGCTTTTATAGCTTCCTGGTCATGACGTCACCCCGTCTGTGACACCATGCCCCATAAACAGTGGTTTAGAGTACATAAATGCTGGTAGCATTCCCAGCATAAATGCTGGTAGCATGCTGGTAGCGTTTCCACACAGCTCGAGTTCCTGAAAGGGGAACTAAAACACATTTGGACCATTTTAATAAATGGACATGCATTAGAAATACCTAAGTATCTTTTTGGGAAGTGAAATTTAACAACTTACTGTGATAGTGGAAATGTCCACTATTTCTGAAACATAAAAAAATACTAGGCAAGCCTTTACTTTAAAATCATTATTGAATATGATGGTTTTCCCATCATTTCTCCTTTATTTCCCAAAAGGTTTCGTCTACCTTTTGCAATTTATTCAGGGCTGGTATTGTGTTTGGTGAGATGTTTGGTAATTAAGAGCAGTTTATATCCAATTGCCTTTTGGAAAAGGGCATTGCTGTGGGTGCTTGCTGCTTCGAAGTAAAATTATGGCTTGGGTGTTGGCAGTTTATTTTTTATCTTCCACAAATTAAGCTTCAATGCAGTAATTAGTAGGTTACACATCCCTGCTTTGCTTCACAGTGACATTACTTTCTGCTAAAGCACGACTGCATTTCCCGGTTGAAGTTCTTAAGAACATATCTGGGTGACATCTCACTCTAAACCTAAAAGGAAAAATTATTTTGAAAAAAAAAAGACTCGTTTCAGGGTCATTAACATTTTTGCATTGTGACAGTAATTTAAAAATGAAGTGACACGTACGTACCTAATTTAACAGCTAATGAAATTACCTAGCATACATTATAGTAATTATAGTGCAAGTTGTCCGTACATAGGTTTTCAAACAGTTTGTTTATTATTGTATTTTACATTTTTCATGATTTCATATTTTACTTTGTCCAGCCTATAATAAACTAAGTAATGAAAAGAAAACAGCATGCAGCTATTGTGCTGGGGATATCCTAATCCAGCAGTGGTCCACAAGCCTTCAATTAGCCTTACTAATAATTTTTTACTGGTGGATGCATTAACTAACTCATTTTTAGATGTGTCTGCAGCAGCACACATGCAGCCTGTAGATAATGCAGTTTCTCAGTGCTAAGGGTCTCATTATCACTGTACCATCACTGTCCTCAATTTAACCAATGTGATAGTGCCATTCATGCTTAAGTATGCAGTGGACAGCTTCAACCAGATGTCGGGACACATATTGAACCTCAGCGGTGCGCCAAACAATGTTACAACCATTGCAACAGCTATTTTGATTGGCCGTAAGTCCTGCCTGCTCCTGTTTTAGTAGATGTTTGGCATCATTTTGGGAAGCATGCTGCATATTAAGTGTCAGCTGACCATTCTCAAAAAGTTTTATGTCATTTTTGCTTTTACAATCACTGTATTTATTTTGGTCATGCATGCATCTGCTCTTATAAGTTTGGAATTTCATGTTTAATTTGCTAATTGTATAAACAACAGGATACTGGTAAAAACATTTACAGTGGTAAATTTGTATATAATATTTCTAACATCTTCTAAAACTAAATCTAAGAAACTTGAATCCTTCAAATGAATCAAAGTATTTGCCACTGTGCCTCTTGCATGTAAAATCAACATTAGCACTTTTGTCCACATGCATTTTTGGGTTCAACATGGTATCTGTCCTCCATGACTGGATGGGGACAGAAGTTCTCTGCAGCAACTGTGAGGTGGTGTTGATGGATTTTTGTGTGTGTAGAAATCTCTAGAATGGGTAAGTTTACATTACTTGGATTTTAAAATGCATTTATGATTGTTTCATCAGCACAAATCCAATGTTACAAAAGGGATAAGACGGGTGCAGAAATTGTGGTGCATTTTACCATCTTGTCACTGAACTGTGCCTTGACAGTGACCAGCACCAGAAATACTACTTCTACCTCTGATTAATTGCAGAGTAGATGGACCACTTTTTTTCTCTGATTGAAAGCAACCTTACAAGGTAAAAACAAATTATATAAAAATGTATAAAAAATATATAAAAAATATAATACAAATGTAATTAAAAAACAAGATAGATTAAGTATTGATTTGTTAATGCAGTAATTACTATAGTAACAGTTTTACTATGGTGGAATGAAGAGCAGTTACTAGTAAAATGGCAGTAGTTGAAGTGACTGAGATCACATCCCTCTGGTGTGCCAGTTTTCAGTTTGAGAGTGATTGATGTGTGTTTCCTATTTTGAAGTACTGCAATCTATTGCTCAGAAAATACAGAACACAATGAGACAGTTTTTTAGGGATAACTGTGTGTGTCTAAATGCAGAACTTAAATCTACAAGCACTATTCTTACAAAGGTGTAAACGTGGTCCAGGTGTGTAAGGGCTGTGTAAAGAGCTGTGATGACTGCATCTTCTGTCAATCTATATGCAAACTGACGTTGGTAAAGTTCGGCAGGGATGGCAGAGATAATGCACGTAAGTATGAGTCTCTGAAAACATGTAGTGATGATGGGTTAAGGCAACTGGTCTATAGTCAATAAAGCAGTTTACTGTGCTTTGCTTTGGTACTGGGATGACTGTAGTTGTCTTGAGGCAGGTGCAGAATGTGAAAAAAAGTAGAGAGAGATTGAAAAAGGTGGAGAACATTTAGATCTAGCTCATCTGCACAGGCATGACCCTGGTTTGTTTATCCTGTTACAATGTTTTGCTGCCTGTACATTTGATCCCCTGCCTGTTTAAATGGACACGATCTGATCTGTTTGCTACTAGCCCTGACCCAATGTCAATCCTGTCGTTACGATTTTGCCTTGCCTCTGATACTACTGTTACTGGTGATTTACTCTGCCTGTTGTACAAACCAGCCATCCCAAGCATTTTTTTACTAACATGCGAGTTATCACTGTGAATTTCCTTGAACAGCTTAAATAACTGTGATGATAAAATCAGAGAAAATTACTGTAACTTAGACATCAGGTACATGAGGAGTTTATTTAGGCTGCTATAATAGCGTAGATGTACTGCTACATGCTAACGGCAGACTATCTATGGGGAAGCTGCACTGTTGCATCAGACACTGTTATAGCAGCTGGGGACTTTAATCATGCCAACTTCAAATCTGTTCTGCCCAAATTTTATATATATGTACATTTTCTGACAGGAGGAAAGAAAACTTCAGATCAAGTCATTATTGCACAAGCCAATAAAGCCAACCCTCTGCCTGAGAATCTCATATCCTATGTTACCGTATATCAGCATATAAACAACTCAGTCGACAGGCAATGACAGTCAATGTATGGACTCATCTCAGCCCTGCAGCACTGCTATAAATACATAGACTGGTAGATTTTTGCTTAAGGGACAGACCTGTCTTTTCACACATTAATTTTTGTGCTGATATTACAAATCCTTCTAAAACTTCAGCCATGTCTTTACATATCTTGTCAGACTTTCTAACCAAGTCTAAAGTGACTTTTAAAGAATATTTTAAATGGTGTACTTCCTGTTGCCCGTTCATAGTGTTATTACTGTTACTCACAATTTATTTAACAATTTAACAAAAATTTAAAGTTAAATTATTTAACAAAAGATCTGCATACAATCCAAAATGGTCAACATCCTGTTGGGTGGAGCAAACAAGAATGTGAGTTGTTCAGGTTGAATATATGATATTTCAGGTCAAATATGAGATATTTTCCAGGTCTTTCCATACAATTTAAATTGAAGTCTTAATGACCTTAGATTAATAATATAAATGTCTCATTTATTCATAATCACACAATCAAGGAAACTCAAGCTTCTAAAGAGAGGAAACACCAAGGTGATTGTCCACAGCATGTTCAATATACATTATTTGTACCATCAACCAGACTTCTGGAGCAACCACTTCTGGAGCGAATTTATTAAGTAAGCACTGACAGTGCAAGGGAAATTTTATTGTATGACAGAGGGCGAAAAATTGTAATAGAAATTGATGCAAAAAATCTTATGAACACTATAGGTGAACTTCAGGGAAAAATAAAACATTTTGAAAGTGTAGACTATGGTTTTCTTACATTGCCCCTCACAGGTCAAACTCTGTATTTTGTGAGATGTCATCTTTGCATGTGTCGGTGAGAAAATCTGCAAGACTGTCTTTTTAAAATGTTGCTGACCTGTCATTCAAACATTTTAAGTTGTGCTTTTTCCTTCTTTCAATTAATTTCATTTCTTTCTGATATCTGACAGTATGGCCCCTCCTCTAAGCCTTATTACTTGAAGCCAAATGCATCATGGGAACAGAACAACAGCTTAAGACTATCACTGGCCAACTACAGAAGGTCTTAGATGATACAAAACATAGCTAAACAAATAAACATTATTAATTTAATGTTACATTTCCCACAAAGTTTATTGGATTCTTGGAATTATTGTTTATTTAAAAAGATGGTTAAACAACAATATATATACTTTCACCGAACCAAATGCCCACCAGGGTCTGATAAGAATGTGACATATGCTGTGTTTTGGGCTAGAAATACTCTTACTGTTGTTTCAGGGGATTGATTGAAACACTTTTGCTGCCTGTCCTATTGAAACAGTCCCTGCATGTATATTAAATGTTTTGGTAGTATTTTTATATTCAAACATGACACAATAATTTTGTGCCTATTTTAGGTAGAGTAATAAAAAAGGTAAAGTAATAAAAAATACTTTTCTCATGGCTTAGTGTGAAATAAGTCATAAGTCACTAATAAATATTAAGCCATGCCACACAATTTTTCACTAACATCCCACAGTTTTTTGCTAATCCCATCATCTCTGGCCTCAGATTTGACCTGCACTAGCTGACAATCTGAGAAATACCGTCCGCTCAGGTGTTCAATGCCCTCCTGCAGAGCACAGTACAGCGTGGTCTGAGCTCCAGACACTGGATCTGTCGCCCACAGTGTGCTGATAATGGCCTTAATAATGCGAGTGTGCCACTCATTAATGTCACGTCCCAGTTCTGTTCTTACTGACCCTGAAACAGAAAAACATGTTAGAACATGCGAAATGGGTGCACAAGGCCAGTTTTAACTTCATCAAAATGTACTCATTTAGTTATATTAGTAAATGGTTAAATGATGGTTAAAAATACTTAGCTTTAGCTGGTAACTTAAAATAAGCTTGCATTTTTTAACATTATTTACCTACATTTGGTAACCTGAACTAACAATAAGCAATATATTTTAATGTATGTAATGTAAAATTGCTACTTCTCCAGTCTACTTGTTGTAATTTAGTTATTTTGTCTTGTTGAACTTGTTGTCTTGTTTTGTCTTGTTCTGTGTTATTATCCTGTGGTTTTGTTTCCTGCTGTTACTTGTGTCCCCCTACGAGTACCTGTTCGGGTTCCCTCCCCCGCTATTCCCTGAGTAAGAGATCGCAGTAACAGTACTGTCAATCCAGCAGTTCATTCGACACTGTTGACAGGTTTGAAGAAAGGCCAGGACAGGACTATGAGGTCATCTCATCAGTATCAACACCAGGCCAATCGCAGGCAAAGACCAGCTCCCTCATTCCGGGTGGGACAAAGAGCCTGGCTGTCTACCCGAGACTCCCTCTGTGGGTGGAGTCTCGCAAGTTGGCTTAGCTGTACATTGGACCCTTCAAGGTGGTCAGGAAAGTTAACCCTGTCACATACCGGTTACTTATTCCAAGTTCCCGTAAATGTAACCCCACATTCCATGTCTCACTGCTCAAACCTGTTCTCCTTTTTCTGTGACAGGTAAATCTAGTTAGTTAGTTAGCTAGTTAGTTAACAGAATAATAACTTTGAATTAAAAAAGGTCTATTAATAAACATTGAAAATAGTAATAAATGCTGTAGTGGTGTTTTTCATTGTTAGTTCGTGTTAATCAAGGTAGTTAAATAAACGTTGACATATTCAGAATTGACCTACTTAGAAAGCAGACCTAAAAAGTCTAATGGTAAGTTTTCTGTCTAATGCCAAAACCTTACTAATTTCACAAATTTGGAACATGTTGGCATACATAGCTCAGATATTGAAAATTCTACCTGTTCCACTTACCTGGATGGAGACTGTAGCAGGTTACATTGGTTCCCTCCAGTCTTTTGGCCAGTTCATGAGTGAACAGCACATTACAGAGCTTGCTGTGGGTGTATGCTCTGAATAAATCTGCATCAGAGGACCCAAGAGTTAGTCTTTTGTGTGTATTGATGCAGTTGAAATCTATAGTGCCCAGATCATGGCCACAAGATGACACATTGACCACTCTGCTTGGTGCACATTCCTTGAGACGATCCAGCAGAAGATTGGTCAACAGAAACGGACCAATATGATTGACACCAAGAATCATGCCAAGTCCATCTTCAGTGCTTCCTGGAGAGGCCAATGCTGAAATGACAATTGCATTAATCACATATAATATTTGCTCAGAAAGGCCCACAAATAAAGATGTAAATATATTCAAGAGTAAATAACTGAATAAACAAAAAGTGGCTAATACAATTACAATAATTAAAGTAAACAGTATGTTCCAATCTTTTATCTTAGTGGCACACTATACAGTGAATTTGTAAATAATAGTAGTGAAATTCAGCTGGTTCATTTTACCTGCGTTATTGATAAGCAGGTCCAGTCTGGGCTCACTTTTCAGGAAGGTTTCAGCGAAAGAACGGACAGATTTCAGACTTGCAAGATCTAGTTGCATGAAGATGATCCCATCGTTACCTGTTTCCTGTGAGATCATCAACATCAACGTTTGGTTATCACTGTAAACACTGTAGCTGTTATGTCTGAGGTTCCTGCACCACCTCTTCCTGGACGTCAACGGGAACCATCGGCTGAATACTGATTTGATTTAACTACATTTCCCATGGGGCTTTTGGAGTGGTTGTATCTGTCTCGTCTGCTTCCGCTTACCATAGTCCGCGCCTCGCTTTCCCTGAAAAGTTTGATGGCAACCCAGCTAAGTGTAAAGGTTTCCTGTTGCAATGTTCATTGTTTATTGACCAACAAATTTTCTTATACCCTACAGATGCCAGTCTAATTGCTTTTGTTTGTTCCCTGCTGTCCGGAAAAGCTCTAGACTGGGCCACAGCAACATGGCGACCGGAGAGCTCCACATTCTCAGAATTCTCTGGTTTCCTGAAACACTTTTGTGAAGTATTCACCCTGCACAGGGGGATAGCCCTGGAAAGCAGTTACTGATATTCACCCAGGGAAAAAAGTCGGCAGCTGAGTATGTTTTGAGATTTTATACTTTCTCCACTCAAAACAACTGGACTGAAGACACTCTGAAGCTACTCTTTCGCTGCAGCCTTAATGATCAATTACAAACTGAACTCTCTTGTCGTGATAAAGGAAAGAGTCTAGCCCAATTCATTGAACTCATCCATTTAGATAAACTAAATCGTTCACATTCTCAACCCCTGTTACCTGAATCTCTTAAACCAAGCATTCAAGAACCTGTTGAGCGTATGCAACTGGGCAAAACTTGTACTACTAAAAAAAAGGAAACGTTGTAGAGACTAGAGCCCGATCGATATATCATTTTGCAGATTTAATCGACCGATATGAGCCTGTCGCAGATATATCAGTATCTGATATATCTGCCTGATCTGATATATCAGTATCTGATATATCTGCCGCCGATATAAAMATTTTTTTTACAAAACATATAATGCAGATACAATGCTTGAAAAGGTGTTATTACTTAGTTTGGCCTGCAGAGCGCGCTTCATTGGTTGCTACTGGCAACCAGCCAAGCTTTGAACACAGTAAAGAAGAGGTTTAGGCAACGGCATTCAGTGGCGGTCTTTATGACGCAGTCAAGCAAAGTCTCAATGGTAAGTTGCTAACTAGTTTGTTTCTGCATAGTTAATAAACAGTGACCCCATAGGTTTCCCATACATTGACAATATCCACATTGACCACCGCAAATATCCACAAAATATCGCATCTACGACATATACATGCAACAACGTGAATTTAGCACTATATTTAGCAACATTCAGTCTCTTTTAACTGCTTTATTCTATCAAACCTACATCTACTGACAATCCTAGCAACTTTTTTAAATAAACCTTAGCTGTTGTTCAGCTTTAATATTTTGCCAGTACCACGGGCTCGAGGTCCGACTTTCCTGCAACAGTGTCGCCTCTCTTGGTGTCTATTCTGTGCAGCGAGCGGGAGAGAAGCAGTACATTTATTTGGCAATAAATGAATATATATATAACAGTGTTTCCAAGCACTCATCGCTTACTAAGACTGTTTTAGAGTTAGAAATATAGGATGTTTTGTTATTCAGATGCAGGCAGTTCAATGTATGAGGCAAAAAAGTAAAAAAGCCTATATATTATATATTTATATACTACATATTTATGTTATGTAAATATATCGAAAAAACCCATATTGGCCGGGCTCTAGTAGAGACAATCAGTTGTGTTTCTATTATGGTCAGGCTGTTCATTCTGCCGCTCACAGGACTGTGGTTAGTGACAAACCAACTACTAATACCATAGAAATTTCTATCAATCTTGTAAACTGTAATGATGTTGTCACCATCAGAGCATTTATTGATTCCGGAGCTGAGGGAAATTTATGTCTTGCTCACTGGCAGAGAGAATGAAACTCACATTAATAAAATGCTCTTCTTCCCTTCCATAAAGGTAGTAGATGGTCATGCCATCGGACCTGGAAAGTCTGTGCAAATCACTCCGCAACTACAACTAAACATTGATGCCTTTCATTCTGAATCGATTCACTTCTATGTTATACCCATGTTATATGTTATACTCATGCCTTGATCCTGGGAATACCGTGGTTAAGACTACTTAACCATGTGATATCTTCTAAATGCATAAATGTAAATGTAATGTAAATGATATCTTGGAGAGAGGCTAAAATCTTGAAGATGGGATACGTCATACTATCAATGATGCATAAGTGATGTGGTTAAAACTTCTCCCTTAACCCAATCATCTGACACCAACATGGCAAATAAAACCAGCATTCCTCCTGAGTACCACAACCTTTCAGAGGCCTTCGACAAGGTACAGACAGCTCAACTTCCTGATCATAGAGCCGCTGACTGTGCCATTGATCTGATTCTAGGGTCTATTCTACCTTGAGGGAGAATCTTTATGAATACCTAGTCATGCCGTTTGGACTAGCCAATGCCCCATCAGTGTTTCAGTCCTACATGAATAATATTTTCAGAGACATGCTCAAACATTGGGTAATTGTATACATTGATGACATTCTCACATTCTTTAACACTATCAGAACACATCTCTCATGTCAGAGCCATTCTGAAACGTCTAATCCAGTTTCATTTGTACGTCAAGGAGGAAATATGTGAGTTTCATATTACAAGGACCACATTCCTGGTTTATGTAATCAGTACTGAAGGAGTCACAAACACCCTGAACAGTCAAATAATTACAAAGGTTTTTAGGGTTTGCCAATTTTTATTAAAGATTAATTTGAAATTATAGTCTTGTTGCTGCTCCCTTGACTGCTTTAACCAAGTCCAAAGGTTCAAGAATCTCCTGCTGCCATCCAAGCTCTCAAAGCCAGATTCACATCTGCACCCATGTTACACCATCCTGACCTCTTTTGTTGTGTAGATTGATGCTTCCAGTACTGGAATGAGAGCAGTCCTGTCTAAACAATCTGGATCTCTAGCTAAGATGTTCCCTTGCACCTACTTCTCAAAGAAACTCACCCCCACTGAACGCAATGTAGGCAAGAGAGATCTACTAGCAATTAAGCTTGCCCTAGAGAAGTGGCATCACTGGCTGGAGGGAGCCAAATTTCAGTTTCTTGGAATATCTGAAATCTGCTAAAAGACTGAATCCATGTCAAGGCAGGTGGGCTTTTTTCTTTACTAGATTTAATTTCACTGTAAAGTATCGACCAGGTTCCAAGAATGGGAAGGCAGACTCCCTATCACATCAGGATGAAAAAGAGGAGGATAATCTTGACCCTGAACCCATCCAGTTCACTGGGACATCATAACAGAAATCCAAGTCATGAACAAAGGTGAGAACATTCCTGTTGAATGCCCTAATGACATGTTGTTTGTACCTGTTCCACTCAGAGAGAGAGTTCTGAGGATGGTGCATTAGAGTCCAAGTTGTGATCACCCAGGGATCGCTGCCACTCTGAATATCTTTCAAAACCGTTTCTGGTGGGAATCCATGAAGGCAGACACCATTAAGTTTATTCAGGCTTGCACAATCTACCAAAAACCCCAAGACATCTGCCCTCTGGTCTACTACAGCCATTACCTGTACCTTAAAGACCCTGGTTTCATATTGCTCTAGACTTCATTACAGATTTACCTAACTCATCAAGTAATACCACCATACTCACCATCATCGACTGATTCTCCAAGGCATGTTGTTTGATTTCCCTACCCAAGCTGCCCACCTCATTTGAGACCACTGAATTACTATGCACAGATACCTCCCAGATACCACCTCTGGCACAGAATATGTCCAGATTTCAATCAATATTTCTCCTCTACACACTTCTGACCACTTATTTATTTCATTCAATATTCATCTCCGCTCATGTATACCTCCTGTTGTCCCATTCAGATGCAACCTTCGCTCCCTCTCACAAGCTGTCACATCATACCTCCCATCCATTACTCACTTCTCATTCCTGGATGTCAACACTGCCATAGACACACTCTAGACAACACTAACATCCTGTCTAGATAACCTCTGTTCCCTCACCTACAGGCAAGTGCGATCCTCTCCACCAAACCCCTGGATGTCTGACGTCCTATGTGAACATCAAACTCAACTTTTGAGAAAATGGCGCAAAACCAGGGAGCCTGCAGACCTCAGTATCTATCAATCCCCACTCTCCTCTTTTCCATCAAAATTCATCATGCTAAAACCACATTCTATACTAACAAAGTTGACAATACATCTGATACACATAAGCTTTTCTGAATCTTCAACTCCCTCTTCTACCCACCTCCACCAACATTCTCCTTATCAGCTAACAACTTTGCAGACTTTTTTTTACCAATAAAACGGCGATAAAACGGTAAAACGTTTTTTTACCAATAAAACGTTTTTTTTTACCAATAAAAAACAGCAGCCATTTTTTACCACCCTCATCCCCAGGACCTGACTTACCCTCACCCAACTCTCTACTCACCTCCTTTTCTGTACTCAGTGAGGCAGAGGTCTCCACACTTCTCTCCTCCTACCCCACCACGTGTCTACTTGACCCAATCCCCTCCCATCTCCTACAGGACAACCTCACTAATTCCATCCCTTCTCACTAGCACTTTCCCTACCAAATTTAAACAAGCCCTGATCACCCCGTGGCTTAAAAAACCATCAGGCTTCAAGAGTAACCACTCAACTAAGACCGTGCTGCTGTCTGTCACCAAAGCCCAGATCACTAGCCCAGATCACTAATAGATCACTACTTCACTGAAGCTGCAGACAGAAACTAACATTCACTGAACACACCACTTAAACAGCATGCACTTGCAGGTTTGGCTTATATAGTATCAGAAAAATCTGACCATTTCTAACCTTTCATTCAACACAGCTCCTGGTCCAAGCCCTTGTCATCTCTAGGCTGGACTATTGTAATGCTGTACTGGCTGGCCTTTCGACAAAAGCACTCAAACCACTTCACTAATACAAAATTCTGCAGCTTGTCTGGTCTTCAAAAAACCAAAATGAGCCCATGTTACACCTCTATTCATCTCCCTTCATTGGTTATCAATCGGAGCCGGCGTCCAGTTCAAATCTCTGACACTCACTTACAAAACAACCACCGGTTCTGCACCATCCTATCTTTATCAACTCTTTCATATACACTCCTATATGAAATGCCTACGGTCATCAAACGAACAACGTCTTATCATACCATCCTCCAAACATACTCTGTCACACCATAGTTTTACATTCAATATCCCCCGCTGGTGGAACGATTTTCCACACTCTGTTCGGTCTGCCTCATCCCACATAAAAAGCTACTCAAAACCCACCTTTTTCGGGAGCACCTCTCATCACTCTAACAATCCTCTCACAAAAAAAATCTTTCTTAATAGGAATCCACTGGAATATTGTGTATAAAAATGTATCTTTGTATGATTTTGCGTACTATTATTCTGTTTTCATGTTCTGGAGAACCCACAGAACTGCCTGCTGTAGACGAGTGGCTTCAACACAGTGAAGAGACGAGGAATCAAGCACACCAACACCTTCTCCACACTGTTCGATGTCGGACCCAACAAGCCAACTCACATACACAACCCAACCCAAGTTATGAGCCAGGACAATGGGTCTGGCTCTCTACCAAGAATCTACGCTTAAGACTCCCCTCCAAGAATCTCAGTCCAAGGTATGTTGGCCCTTTCAAAATTATATGTTAAATTACCCCTGTTTCCTTCCGTTTGGACCTTCCTGCTAATTACTGCATTTCTCCCGCTTTCCGTGTGTCACTTTTGAAACCTGCTGAGGGACCGGGAGGACAGCCTGGGGAAGGGGCTGTAACTACAGTCTGCATCTAAACAGATTCCACTCCAGGATAAAAGAATGACAAGCTTAACACCTAAAAGGCTTATTTATCATAGAGACTTATATTTTTATATAAGGAGGCCTCAGAGAGGTGATAAAAGGGATACAGGCAGCAGTATCACTGGTAATAGCCATTTTGTGGGAACCAAGAGCAATCTCTCTAACCACAGCAAACTTGCAAACTCTTTAGGACCATTTTCCGGCAATGGCACTTGCTACAACGCTCTGCAACCTCCGCTATGTGATCCGGAACAGCATAGCGGACTTCATCATCCTTTACGGACATCTGAACTATCATTAACTCGCATACCCACACATCAGGAAATTGCATCGCCTCACCAAAAGCCAGTGCAAGTATCCGTTTATCACCCATTGATGCATAAGATATAGAACCCCTTTTAACTAAGGTGATAATGATGGTTTGATGGTTCGTGCAGATGTGTTAAGTTGTTTGTAATATTGCCATTCTGTTACCTGTTTTTATCTTTCCTGCTTTTCTTTCTCTTTGTGTTTTGTTAAGTGTATTGTTTGTTTATAGTTAGTCTTGTTTGTTTAAGCGTAGTTAATAAATGTTTTTGTATTCACTGTTTCTGTGTTTAACTGCTCATAGACGAACGTCACTTAAACTTGCCGATCTTGTTACATGCTCTGAAGTAGCACGTATATCAGTAAGAAGTTTACTTTCAAAGGCCACAGGAAATAACATTTCTTAGAATTAAGGTACAATTATGAATGTTTCGCTGGACGAATACATTAATTAATTGTTATTGTTAGTTCTGCTTAATCAGATAAAACATCTATGTATATACATTCTACATAATTCCTGATTACCATTAATTATACTTATCGTTCCCTTTGAGCTAAAACTTAAATTCCCTTGTTTCAGAGGAAGATAGTGTTTTAAATAACTCTTTCTAACCTGGCTGATACGCTACACCTTTTTTTATTTCTTACATTCTTCTTCAGTGTTCGCTGGACGTGTTTTTCTCTCCTCTCCCTTCCCCGTGACCTTGCCTGCTTTGCTTCTTTAGTCTCGTCTTATGTCTACTATCTCCACTTGAAAGACTCTCTCTGCTCTGGACTGCTATTCAAATAAAATCATGGATTTGATCAGCTGGTCTCTCAACGCAATTGACACCATCTTCTCGAAGAGAAGCGAAGGTTCGGGGGAACCTGATTGTTCTGCCGGAACGTTCGCAGCGGGGTATACGATGGACGCGTGGGAGAAGTGGCGGGTTGTGTGCCTGGCGGCTCTTTCCGTGGAGGACATTGAAGACATCTACCTGATCACAGGTCTACAGCTAATTGGCACTGGCCTGTTGTATCGACAAGTCAAGAAAACCAGGGCGGCTGTTCATAGCCCCACAATGCTTCCTGGCAAAATTGATGCGTTGGGCAGAGCTGTTGAGAATCAGACTGTGGTTGTAAACCGCATTTTGGATACCATCTTGGTGAAACTCGAGGCTCTGCAAAAGGGAATAGATCTTGGAGACCAGAATGGACAATAGAGTAGTTTGTGAAAAGTATATGGCTACTAAGCCTAAACATTCCATCCTTATCTGCTTTCAGCTCCCTCTCACAGCAGTGACCTTGGCCAAGACTACTGCTGGAAAACAACTCCCCAGCATATCACAGCAGTGAGACACTCTTGCATTCCTCGCCCACACCTTCCCGCCAACCTGGCAGATGGGTCTGTGTTTAGCGCTTCTCACAGCTGCATGGACTGGATGGCTGCTCGCCTACGCTGGATCCCCCCAACCCCAAAGACTTTTACCTTGTCTTAAATGTTGTTAAATTGTCCTAATTATGTGCTTCTATTGCTGAGGTGTTTTGTTCCTGTTCCCACACTGTGCTTCTCTTGGAAATTTGGGAATTTGCCTTTTCTATCACCATATTTCCTCATGTGATGCTGTATTTCTTTATATCCCCTGTGTTCCGATCATGTCCTCCCCACTCTTGTTAATTCATGTATGTTTGTATTATGTGTTGATGGCTAGTGACAATAAAGGGATTCCTTTACTGGCGAGCCAGCCAGGACAGACAGATAAGAAAATCTAATTACTTTTTTTATTCCTTACAGGCAGACCCCTCCCATCTTGGTGGACAGTGAGGAGGCTTACAGGGTCATGGAACTCTTGCACTGCAGACGCCGGGGCGGTACACTGCAGTACCTGGCTGACTGGGGGGGTTACGGTCTGAAGGAGTCCTGGGTGGATGCTAGGGATATTCTGGATCCCACCCTTACTGAGGAGTTCCACAGGACCCACCTGGAGATGCTGGCCCCTACCGCATGGTAGACCCCAGCATCATCTGCCTCCTCACATCAGGAGCCATTTGCAGGAAAGGGGCTCTGGCCGTCAGCGGGAACCGTCTCCTAAACATTTCCCATGGGTCAACTGCCTGGGGCTGACCACGCCCCCCCCCCCAAAAAAACACACACACTTGCAAGCAATCACTCTTTCAAGGGCTCTGTATATAAACCCTTGTTGGACTTTATCTCATTGCAAAGTCTTGTATGCCAATGGTTACATTTCTGAGCGTTATTACCTTTGGAGTGTCTGTAAAACTACCCCAGATGCAGAACCAGACCTCTAGTGATCAAAGCAACACACAGATAAGACTGACCCAAAGATACAACCCAAAAGAATGTGAAGATTCACTCTCGCTGCATGTTCTTTGAGCACACAAAGAAACATTTTATTTACTTTAGAAAACATAACAGGAATGTATAAACATAAATACCCATAGTATAACCTCTTGATTGGATCGTATAGCTTTTCAGGGCGTGACATCGGTACAGTTAAGACCAATGTCCAAAAACACAGGCCTCTCTACACCCTACTATCTACACCCCACTCTTCCTGGCCCTCTCCTCAGGCCAAAAATAGGATAAGAATACTGAGCTAGAAGATGTTCTTAGCAGACCTCTAAGCCTGTGCCAGACTGTGACGTAGTTATTCCATTCATCAAAGACCTCTGCATCAAACTGGTTCCCTCTCTCATCAATACATCATCCAGCGAACATCAACTGAAACCTCAACTAACTGCATTAGGACACTTTTAATGGGCAAGACATACAAGTATCACACTTTGGTTTAGTAATTGGAGCTGTAACTACCATTAGCCTTTTCACTGGGTTTGAAACTTCACTAGGTTTGAACTTTAACAGATTGAACTGTTCCTACAATCCGTGCACATGCCTTGGATGAAAAGCACATGATTAATTCTGACACAAACCAATTGAAAGGTAAATTGTGAATAAGAGTTAAAAGTATGAAACTATCCCTGATCATTGTTGCAGATGAAAATAACAGCAGAACTTTTACTCACCGTTCTCAGATCTCGTACTGCCTCCTCTCCTCGCTGTTCGTTACGACAGGCTAGTATCACTCGCGCTCCTCTCATGGCCATGGCAGCGGCCGTTGCCTTTCCTATACCAGTGTTGCCACCTATAGGTTCATGTGTTAACCGATGGCAAAGACATATTTGGAATATTTGTTGAGCCAGTCTAGGCTGACTTAAAAAAGTTTTTTGGCTTTAGTTTACACCCACAAGAAAGAAAAATCAGTTTTCCTTCTGTTTTTGCAGGAGAGCAATAAGATGAACTGAAAACAAATAGATTTCTGTTTAAATTTTAAACTTCCTAGAAATTTATCCTATGAAAGAAATAGTCATCTCATATGTCTCCTGTAGTTTTTTAGAGATCTCAGTCATGTCTTAAACCGTGCGGTCTTTCAATCAGATTCTTTTAATGACATTCACATTTTATCAGTATACACAGCTATGTACTCTTACTGTACTGTATTTCAACAATTGTTTTATTTGTGTCTTATTTTAGGAGAAACATCGATGTTGATTTGGAAGCTGCATTTAAACGTTTTTAGTCTGGGTTTTAAAAGTCTAAGATTCAGAAATAAAGATTACCTACCCGTTATGATAACTGTCTTCCCGTTGAGTCTGACTGTGCCTTTGAAGGTCTTTCTGTGAACAAAAATCCTATGACTAACAAAATAAGCTATTAATATAGTGACTATAAACAGGAAGAAAATCATTTTTGCGGTTCTGAGCTATTCAAACAGAATTTTTTTTCTTTAAGCAATGCACAGCCTCAACCATTTATATCCATACAGAGGCTGAGTAAAGAGTTCAGCTCTAAACAAGTCTGAGTCACGCCCATGTGAAGTCACGCTACATGTGAAGTCACGCTACATGTGAAGTCACGCTACATGTGAAGTCACGCTACATGGTAGTTAAGAATGTGGATGTTACGTAACGAACTTTCATCCAGATAATACATTTAGAAGTTTTCCTAGTCTGTAGTCAAACTACGTATAAAGCATTTAATGCAAGAACAAATATGTTTGTTCACATAATGTTTATATGTTTGACTTTTGTTGTGTTTGATTATTTTGTTTGAAGGCACATAAAACTGTATTGTATTATGTGTTTGATGCTGCGAGCTGCAGCGAGCTTCGTAAAATTAACAATAGGTTTGTGACCAAATGAAAGTATTTTAAGACCGACAAAATTTAAATCTGAACGGTTGAATGCAATGGCACAGTATTTTACAGTATTTTATCTATACTGTTGGTAATTAGTTTTCCCATAGTTTGTTTCTTTGGGTGTTTCAGTGTTGCTGTACAGAACTTGTTAATTTTTTGTTAAAACTGTGTCCTGTGTCCTAAAAAGGCGGGTTTCTAAAACATTGTGAAACTGCTCATGCGCAAATCTGCTCTTGGCTCTTCTGTCATTGGAATGAACAAAAACACGGAACTGTCTGTAACCAATGACAAAGGTTAATGCAGCTTCCTGCGACATGATTCATGAGGAACGCGAATAACCTCTTTATCTTATTAACATTCATAAGCTAGACTGCAGCCGTAGGGTTAGTAACTGCGCTCCCTGTAAGACTCCTGTCGTGTGTCAAACAACCTCCGAACGTCATAAAACTTCCTGCTGTTAATTTTCTCTTTCAGATCGCAAAAGCTCACCTGAAAACACACCTGTGTTAGGTCTGGTTTCCAAACAACCCAGAGGCCTTTTACATTCACTTATCTGAATATTTACTTGGGGTAAGTTTTGTTTTGTTTGTTTGTTTTTGGTGGTGAATTTGGTTTAAATGTTTCTAAAAAAACATTAACGGGGTAAGTGATTACATTTTATTTACCTGCCATTTAAGACAATAAAGTCTTTATGTATTTTGGTAACTTCGAGGAAGTTGCTTTGATAAATGAGGGCTGTTTTAAACAGTTTATGATTCATTCTGTTGCAGCTTTTTGTAAAAGTGCATAAGAGTATCTTAAATTTTCTCCCAATTACCTGTCATGGGTTTGATCACCTGTCAACAGAGACTGTGACCTACTTTTGATCGAAGTTACAGCAGCGAAGTTGTGGTCATTATGGCACTGTAACAAAGAAGTTAGGACACAAGTAATGTTTGGTGTTTAAAACAAATTGTAACACCTAATTTAATCGAACAACAATGAAATGGCCGGAAGGCAGGGCACTACTACCACAGAACTGTCGAACTGTAGAAAAAGAAGTTCTACAGGAACATCCTGTAGAAAATGTTTTGTAACATACTGTAAACTGGTTATGCAGGTCAAAAATATTACTTGCAGAAGCAGACCAACCAAATGTAATTTTATGGGTCATATCAGGTAAAAATGGTTCTTTATTGTAACACATGTACCTTTTCATATTTTACAATGTAATTTTGAACACAAGATTATTTTAAAAGTTAAAGGGACATTTTACATTGGATATGTCATAGTATCACTCACACAGATTTCCAGTATTTGATGAGTAAGTGTTTTCCCAATATTGTGCCAATAGGCTTGACTAAATAATTGTGGGTGTAAAAACTCTTAAACAATAGTAAAACATATAACATCTATATCAGAATTTATTCAAGTATATAAAATATTTTACCTTAGGTTTGTTTGTCTTTTTAATTCTTTTCATTAATATTAATTTTAAGTGAACTGAACAGAAAATATTATACATTATACATACATAAAAATGAGTAAAACAGAGGTTAATACATGGTGGACCAAAGCTTGCACTATTGTTTATCAGTGTAGTTTTTGTGTGTCTCTGTAGAGGTCATGTCAGACAGAAGAGCCGAAAAAGACTGTGTGGATGCCAAGGGGATCAACCATGAGTATGTATAGCTGTACTAATGCTTTGCAAGACTTTTTGTTTTAAAAACAAACTAGGATAAAAGCTGTTATGTTAATGTGGTCAAAACCAAGTAAAAATATATAATATAGGAAAGAGATTTTTCATAAAATTGTGAATAAACCAGGAAAGGGCTATTGTTTTCTCAGGGGATCACATCTCACAAATTCTGAAGTAGATCAAGTGGATGCCAAAACAATTTCAGATGCTTTTAAATACAACATGAAGTATCCCAGTCTGGGAGAATGTATTATCATCAACAACAAGAATTTCCATAAAAAAACAGGTAAGATCAAAAAGGTCTGGAAGGAGACATGCATATTTCCTTTCTCAACAGCAGCTACTCAGCGGGTACTTGTTTCCTCGGCGTTTGGTTATAGTGGTCAAACCAATCGCCTGAATCATAAATGCCATACGACCAATCACTCTTAACTCTTATTAACTTAATAAGATATATAACATTTCATATAGGGCTGCAACAACTACTCAATAATTTATCATTAAGATAGATAGAAAAACAGAAAAATAGAAAAACTGATAAATATTGATTATTAGTATTAGTAATATGATTAATATGTCTGTGCGCTGTGGAAAGAAACTCAGTAACATCAATTTACAGTAGTGAATAACATCTTTTTGTAACAAAACAAATATAGAAAAATAGAATATAGAAAATATAGAATATAGATGCATATAGAAAATATAGAAAAATAGAAAAAAGTGTGTTCTATTTAAAAACTCTGAAATGCTTTCCTCAGCGCTCAACTTACATTTTATTTTTGGGCTTTTATTTATATCAGAAAATTTTAGGATAGTGAATATTTCATCATTGTTCGTGGAGAAACCTGTAAAATGTAATTCTTATTTTGTTTTACTTGTTCCCATGTTTAAACACCTAGGGAAGTAGGTTAAGTAGGTGAAGACACTGAATAGCAAATCTAATATCTAATATCATTAAGTTGTAACTGAACCGCTGCTTATCACATTACTGTGAGCATTTTCAAACTTTCAATTTTTAGGTTTAGAATGTTACATTTATATTTAAGACTTTTGGTTTTTAATGTTTTTGCTTATAATGTTGTAACAAGGCTAAGGCAGAGGGGTTAGAATCCTTGTGTGTTTTATTACACAAATCCAAAACGAAGTACAAAGACATAAATGATAACCAGGAATAGGTCTGGGCAGGCAGCAAACAATCAGTAATGTGGGACAGGTGGAGGTCAGGGCAGGCGGCTAGCAAACATAAGGCAGGCAGGGTCAAACAGAGAAGCAAACAAATCCAACAGGACAAAATCCAAAAGGCAAAAACAAGAGCAAGCAAGATCATACACAAGGCAGTAAACACAGGTATAAAGGCTTGGTACGCAGATCAAAGATACTGGCAATACTTTCCAATGATATGTTACGAGCACATGGCTCTCATAGTCCATAACAGGAAATGAGGGAACAAGAAACTCTGCTGGCATGGTGGCATCGAGCGTGGCATTACAAAAGTTACAGCATATGTGCCGTACAAGGAAATAAAGACAGTAGCGAATTCTAAGACAATCGGTAGCCGACTACGCCACCTGGATTTTGTTACAGAGACCCAGGACTCCACTTACTTGTACTTATCACTGAGGGTGGGGCATCAACACAGACACTCAAGGGCTAGATCACATTACAACGCTTTATTCCAATCACATAGATAAAAAAGATAAAAGAAGGACACATAACATCTTCTGTTGAAACTACCTTAGGTGGATCAAATACTAAAGGGTACTCACAATATGACTGGGCAGCCATATGCTACCCAGTCCTGTTGCAATTCTGCGTCATAACCATAACATTCCCTGTCAACGTAGCGTCCAATACTCCTCTGCTACTCTGACTTTAGCCGCACCTCCGTCTAGCTTTCAGCATTCTATCTATTATGGCCACAAACACGGCATCCACGACCAGCTGGCAGCATTCCGTCTCGTCGCTCCCACTCGCAACGTTTCACTTGCTGCCGCTACATCACCCACTCGCTCACTGGAACGTTCACACTAATCTCTGCTGCAAAAGACACACCATCAACTTTCCCGCGTAACCTCCAAACCGAGTCCTGTGAATGCTGGCGTCTGCTCACTACAGCTCTACAGCCTGGAGCATAACACAAGCTCCCCCCCAGCTCTTCCTGGTGTGGAAGAATCATCTTATTAACACAGCAGTGTGTCCAATACATCATATACACAAAAACACATTCATATAAAATTTCACACAATTATAGGTTTATAGGTAGGAAACTTCTTGTCTAGCATACTCTTCTGCATTAACATTACTTGTGACCATCCAGATCCCACCTGTTTGTTGACTGATAGCCTGTCCTTCTAGGGGCAGGGAGGTTTTGATGTTGTGATGGTACATCATTAACAGGAGTTGCATGGACTCCCTCATCACCTCCTCATCACCTCGTACATTTGGTTGACTTATAGCGGCACAAGCAGTCTCATACCTAGTTTGGCCATACTCCATCTCCAACGATAAAGCCTCCTGGTGCAGTTCAGCAAATGTTCCATTTGGGTTGCGACGAGCATACATCTTCAAAATCGTCAACATCGGGCCATCTTCCATCCCCATCAATAACGATTCTTTTTACTGGTCTTCAACAAAGGTTCCCTCTGGGCTGCGCCACTGTAAGTTGCAAAACAATTCTCTCAAACACAAAACAAAAGCCTTAAAAGGCTCATCTATCATCTGCTTACAACAAAAAACTGTGACCTAAGGACAGGCAAAGGGACTTCTCCAGCATACAAGGTATCTAGTTGATCAAAGATCTTACTTAACTTATCACATTCTTCCTCTGCTAAATCTCTCGCTTTGCCACACCACTCAAAGCACCAAATAAAATTTTTACCTTCTTAGCTTCAGTCATTTCTTTGTCTTCTAAGAATTTATATTTATGAATTTGCTCCTTCCAATCTACATATCTCAATTCACTGCCTGTTCCACTAAACTTAGGAACCCAAGGGGCACCAGGAAAGACTGGCATCATCATTTTTTCAAGCGCTTGGTTTGATCTATCACGTGAGTGTCAAAAGATGTCCAAGCCCTCACACAGGTTCAACAGGACCCTGCCCTTACAAGGCAATAAAGAGAGTAGCAAATTCTAAGACAATAGGTAACTGACTTCGCCACCTGGATTTTATTACAGAGACCCAGGACTCCACTTATTTGTACTTATCACCGAGGGCGAGGCATCAACACAGACACTTAAGGGCTAAACCATGCTTTTCAATGCTTTATTCCAATATTTCATCACTGAAAGAGCAAAACAAAATGCTCCCAGTATCTTCAGCCTACTTCACACATCAATACATTACTATTATTATCATTCCTTGGTGCACGTCATAAAGCACAATCCACTGCAACCCAGTGTCACAGCGTAACACAAGCTCTCCCCCAGCTCTTCCTGGTGCGCTCTTAAAAGGGCAACAGTCTCCGCTCCGCCACAACCCATGAATCATCTTATTAGCACAACAGCGTGTCCAATACGTCATATACACAAAAACACATTCATATAAAATGCATCATATTCACAAAAACACATTCATATCAAATTTCACACAATTTAAAAACACAACTAACACATAGGCTACATAAAGATGTTTGTTTAAAATAACTGATTACATTTTTTTTCATTTAAAAAATCATTTTAATGCATAATAAAAAAGTTTCATTGTGTAATGTTCATAATAATGTGTCAATGTTTCATCTCATTAATAAAAAATTGTTAAATTAATCAGTTACCAAAGCTTTGTAAGTTGCAGCCCTAATTTCATGCTTTTAAAAGGCTTTAAAAACAATACAGCCAGTTACTTGCAAACAATATACAGTATATTTTGTCAGAATACACAGCTGACATCAGCCGAAACAGTTTAGTTTGGAGGGTGTTCTGATATATTTCTGTTAATTAATTTTTGTGACAGAAATGGGTGTTCGTAACGGAACAGACATGGACGCAAAGAATGTTTTTGAAGTGTTCTCAAAGCTGGGCCTCAGAGTCAAGAATAAAAATGACCAAACTGTCTCGCAAATGAAGGCTTTGTTAACTAAAGGTTTGTTGACTGTTCTGGGCACTTATACCAAAGATTTATTAATTGAATCATTAATTGTGATTCACAGTGATTCACACCTTGAATTTTTCCCTCACCAGCATCTCAGGAGGATCACAGTCATTCGGCCATGTTTGTCTGTGTGCTGTTGAGTCATGGAGATGATGGTGTGATTTATGGCACAGATGGCTGTACAGAGTTAAAGGAACTGTTCAAACTCTTCAGAGGAGATCTGTGCCCTACACTTGTGGGGAAACCAAAGCTGTTCTTTATTCAGGTGAGCTTCACAATTTTCAGATGTAACATTTGAGACCTTCAGACATTTCTTTACATGTTCTCTGGAAACAGAACTTGTGAAATAACAAAGTTCTAAACAGAGGTGTGGGTGGAACATTTTGTTTAATCCAATCAATTATAACCAAGAAATATAAACATAAAACATATATATAAACACAGTACACAAGCTCAAGCTTTGAGACATTCTTGTTGTATTGCAAAAAAATTTACATGTCCCCCAGGGCACAGCATGAGTGATCCGAACAGTGTTTTGTTATTTTTGTTACAGTAATTCAGTAATACAGTAAAAGATATGGACAATAATGTCAAACAACATTATATTTTGGCAGTTGTGGTCTACTGGTTAAGGAGTCAGGCTTGTAATATCAGGAGATTGCTGGTTTGATTCCAGCACCAGCAGGTAGCAAATGAAGTGTCCTTGAGCAAGGCACCTAACCTCCAGTTGTTCCCCAGTCAGTGCAGTGTTAGCTACCCACTGCTTTGTGTGTGTGTTCACGACTTTCAGTGTGTTTCACTCCTCACAAAGGATAGGTTAAATGCACAGATCACATTACGGTTATGAGTAACTGTAACTAACAAATACATGTCACACTCTTAAAAACAATGAAAAAATCATTTTTTTGTGTTTAGCTAATTTCAAAGAAAGACATTCAAAAACAATTTAAACATTGAGTAAATTAAATTGACTGTTGAAGTTGAAATGCAAATCAAGTTGCATTACTAAATTCACACCCCCCTTTAAGAAGAAAACCGACTCACAGCACAAGATTTATTGCTTTAATTTTAAACAAACAAGTAACATCCCAATTGTTTAACATTCTGTTTTCTGATCCCAGGGTGGTGAGCATATTTTATTATTGTTTATGAATCATTTGTAGTTCATGTTAAGGTTTACGGAGATTGCTGGGAATAAGCGTCTAAATGCCAAATGTGTTTCAGCTGTATTTTAAAATGTTTATTTCAATATAAATACTTTAAAATAATTTGAGACTGGTTATATATCATTTATATGTAAACAAATTAACTTAATCTTTGACCAAATTAAGCTGTAAATTAATAGTTTATACATTTAAATGGAATAGATTTTAAAGACATTAACAAAAAATGGGCAAAAAGCTTTTCTCAGGTTTTTTATTTGAAAAGAGGGTAAATTCTGTGATACCAAAATCTCAATCTTGAATCTACCAAAATCATTTTGGTAGATCGGATCACATATGGTTATGTTTTGACTTAATAATTTTGCAGAATTTCTCTTTATGTGCATATGTGACCAGTCTGTTTCTCTTGTGTATCTGCAGGCTTGTCGAGGAACTGATCTGGACCCTGGCATTGAGTCTGACAGTGTGTCTGACTTGGAGGAAACACAGAAAATTCCTGTTGAGGCAGATTTCCTGTATGCATACTCCACTGCCCCAGGTACTGTATGGAAAACAAATACATTTCTATTTTCATCTACACAAGTTGAATTTTTCACATATTTGAATATTTAAACCCATATTTTCCACCCAAGTCAATATGTAATAAAGGTCACTGCTTCTGTGCACTGTCTGTTTGTCCAGGTTACTATTCTTGGAGAAATGTTTGTAATGGCTCATGGTTCATAAACTCTCTGTGTGAGATGCTGTTGAAATATGGCAGGCAGTTAGAGATAATGCAGATCATGACACGTGTCAACCACAAGGTGGCGTTGGACTTCGAATCATCCTCCAATCTGCCCGGATTCAACAGCAAAAAACAGATCCCATGCATTGTGTCTATGCTAACCAAAGAACTATATTTCCCGTAATAATTTATGTTCTTTAAAGATAATGTGTGAGTAGCAATTGGTTAAGATCAAGATCACTGTTTTATTAATTATGAAGAAATATTATCTAGTGCGTATATAGCCACCAAACATAGAAAAAACACTGAAAGTGAGCCAAAGGGAACTTGCATGTTGAAATAAATGCTTGTGTTATATAATTTTTTTTATTTCTGTTTTGTTTAAAATGTTTAATGCTGGTTTTGACAGATACAGTGCCTGAACATTATTCAGAATTTTTATTATAATAAACATTTTTGTGTGTGTGTATGTGTGTGTGTGTGTTAATTACATAGGTATGACTTGTAAAACACTTGATTAAAGTGTGCTTAATGCTACTTTTTTAAACCCATGCAACTAATGCAGATACTATATATTTGTAAATGTTTCCTAAATGCCCAAATACACTTTAATGGTGCTTGAATATTTAAACAATTATTTTTTAGTCAATTATTCTTTTCTCTTGTTAATACCAGTTTTTACGTTACTTAGGTTATTTATATAGTAACTTTTTGGCTTGGACATATATTAAACACATACAACTTAATTTGTGATTACTACCTCAGAGAGGATCTCGTTAATTTTTTGTAAATACTATCTGCCTAGGTGATGGTTTCTTGATCACTACTGTAGGTGGTGCACTGTTCTTATATTTCAGTGTAGAGCTGGAAAAGAAAGCGTGTTCCTCAGAAACAGAACAGAAAGCAGAAGAGCTCTCTGGAATTCAACCGAAATTCTGTTTCAGTCTCGTTTTTCAACCAACCATTAATCTGCTTTTTCATTTATTTCAGTTTTTTCTCCCCTTGGTGTCGCTTGTGTTTAGGAATACATAATTTAAAACTTAGTTATTTAAGTATTCGTCTGCTATGGTTCACCGTGTCTAACATTACATTTAAATAGGGGTTACGTTGTTAAAGGTACACGTGTTGCATCATAAGCTGGGAGTTGCCGGGCTTGGTAGGATAGCTAAGATAAGAGACACAATGCATTCAACAACTTCCTGGTTGCATTCAACAACTCACGATGTCAGTCTAACGTTAGTTTAAGTAAACCTATATCTAATTTACAGTAACGAATATGTTCACGACAGTAAACATCTTTATTCTAATTAACTGTCTTCATCTGTAATGTTTTCAATCAGTCAGCGGTAAAATGTAACATAATACAGTTTCGCAACTCAAGTTTAGTTCTGCCCGCTTCAACCTTTTAGACGCAAAAGAGCAAAACAACAAGGAAGTGAAAATGAAAATGACTTTCACATTTCAGCCAGAAGCCAGCGAACAAACCAGCTTATCCCACTACGGCAAAGGTCACACTCATAAATATTACATAGGACCTGCTGACGTTGCGTGTAGTTCATTTGTAAAGGTCAAGCTTGTTATACAAAGTGTAGAGCGTGATTTTAAAACATAAGATATGCAAACGATTATAAAGGAAAAGCAGCATTTCACGAAAAAATAATTGACCATTTTACTTATATTACACATACACAGAATTTTTATACTATTTATACTTATTATAATAATATAACTGTAACCGTATACAAATCTTTTTAAATTAGGTTTCTTTTGACTATTTCAACTTGCAGAGGAAGACTCTCCCAAAGTAACATTCAACATTCAGAAGTGACTTCTTTAGTCCCTGGTTTAGATTGGTTCATCAGCCGCTGACACTCGCCTACTTTCAAACGACCCGTATTGTAGCCAATCAGTGCGCGAATCTCTCGTCTATCTTAAATATTAATCAGACTTTTTCCACCATAGTACGATTCGTAAACGCGCACACGCCCTGTCTGTAGTGCAAACACACGCCTGCAGTGTCCGACTGGGGATTTCCACCCAAGCGCTTGTTTCCTTTACTTGTTTTGCTTTCGATCTGAGGAGCGAAATCAAATTAATTTGACCTTTCATTTTGTTATAGAGCGCTACAAATTGTCAAGACACCAGATACTATTTGCTTTTATTTTCCGGTGTGATCTGCCAGCGTCGCAGGTAATAATAAATCGCATTTCCGCATTTATTTATGGGGCTCGTATATTGCACATATAAGAGAAAATTTGCGCTGTGGTTCACTTATAGCAGCTAGGGTAAGTTTAAAATCGAAAGTCTTGGGGTGTTTGGAATCTAACTGGAATGAAGGAAGGTTTATTTTCACTTTTGAATGGACTTGACAACAGTAACACTTATTTTGTGGGAGGCTAAAGTCATCTGATTTAGTCTGCTGCAAGCCTGCAACAGTAATTCTAACTTTCCTAAACGCACAGTATGTACTGTAACAGTAATAAACAGCACGTGTTTATTGTGGAATCATGAACAGTTTTGAAGATATTGAATATTGTTTTTGGCGGTATGATATAGGCCCCTATGAACGTACTGTAACGCTATATGTCTTTACCGTGCTACATCAAATACTAAAGTTTAGGATCCACAATAGACCTGAATGGGTAATTTCTGTTTGTTTTAATTTGTTTAAAGGAAACTTCTACTTGCACCATTTCAGTGTGTTTCACTTGTGTTTTTGGCTTGTGATTGTCTTTGTTAACTGTCTTTTCCTACTGGACTTTAAACGTTCAAAGATCTGAACTACAATATTTAAAAGTTTGCGTTTTCACTCTGAATAACTTTATAGTTAATACATTTAACTATACACCTATACAAGCTTTTTATTAGCTTGAATTTAATTAGTCATAGCGCAGAATAGATGTCACAGGTTTGACCACGTGTATGTTCTTTCATAAATAAACTTTTATGCAAATGCACTCACATGCTTTAACATGCTTTGTGCTTGTTTCATCATTCATTTTGACTCACAATTCACTTGTTGTTAATCTTTGCTTGTATTCATGTTTCAAGGTGGTAATTCTCATTAAATTGTGATTCAATTGGCCTTACCCAGCAGATTGTTTGAGAAGGTAAAAGGCTGCTGAACATGTTCCCTGCATTTACAGGAACAACCTGCTAGGAGGAAAGTATCTGTCAAAATTTGACCCAATACAGATGCCTCTCTCTGTCTTTCTGTTTAGACCACAATGCCAGTAGAAAGAATGCGAATGAGACCGTGGTTGGAGGAGCAGATAAACTCTTATAAAATACCAGGGCTTAAATGGGTCAACAAGGTGTGTGTGTTGTTGCTTTCCTTGGTGCTTTACCTGTATGCCTGTCTGCTGGTTACATGTATTTGTGGTTGTGAGGCAGTAGGAACAATATTATTAATAAAATTAAAATGTGACATTTATGATTCTGATCTGGGTTAAAATGTGATTATGTACACAATAAAGCAAAATGTGGTACATTCTTGATTTTGCATGCTATTTGTCTGCAGGAAAAGAGAATATTTCAGATTCCATGGATGCATGCTGCTCGTCATGGCTGGGATGTGGAGAAAGACGCTCCTCTCTTCCGAAACTGGGCCATACATACAGGTTCATCCCAAACACACAAATTCCAACAGAAAATTACTGATCAGCTGTACATGATACAGAAATTAGACTTTTTTTTTTTTAGAATTTTTGTTTTTGAAGAAATCTGACAATTTAAACAACAAACCTGGGCCCTCTGTGTGGTTCACTTAGATGAAGATCAGATCACATTTTATGACAGGTTTATTCAGAAAACTATGAAATTCCAAAAGGTTCACATACTTCTTAGATTTATTGGATATACTTAGATTATTTGGAATTTTGATTTCAGATTTCAGATTTATATACTTTAGTTATTGAAAAATGTCCAAGCAACCATCCAGAACACCCTAGCAACCTACCAAAAATACTTACAATAGTGCACAGTGGATCAATATCTACAAAGCAAATCTACCGTGCAAAACTCACTACCATGATGCTGAAATATTGTAGCTGTAGATCTACTGTGTGGTTACTACAAAGTATAATCTAAGAAGTATAAACATTACCCACTTTGGTAATTATCCCTATACAGTGGCAAGAAAAGGTATGTGAACCTTTTGGAATTTCATAGTTTTCTGAATAAATTTGTCATAAAATGTGATCTGATCTTCATCTAAGTCAAGGATACTGCCAAACATAGTGTCTAAAAATAATAACAAATTATTACAAAATAATAACAAATCCTGATCTTTCTTGTAATTATTGAACACACTAAAATGGCAGTGGAAAAAGTAGGTTAACCCTTTGAATAAATTACTGGTTGACCGCAAAGCAGGCCACATGATGTTTCCTTCAGCATACTTTACAGTTGGGATGAGGTTTTCATGATGGTATGCCATGTCCTTTGTAGTGCTGTGTTTTTTCCAAATAGTTTCTAAATCTTAGTTTCATCAGTCCACAAAACATTTTGCCAGTACCGCTGTAGAGTGTCAAACTTCAGGCATACAGCAATGTTCTTTTTAGTAAGCAGTGGCTGTACTGCTGTGGATACCCTGCTTGTTCAGTGTTTTACATATTGTAGACTCATAAACAGAGATGTTAGCAAGTTCTAATGATGCCTTCAAATCTTTGGTTGTCATTTGGGTTTGGAGTATTCTTTGTGCTCTTGTTGTCATTTCGAATGGGTGCCCACTTCTTGGTAGATTAGCCAAAAGTGTATCCATTTGTAGATTGTTTGCCTATGTAACACCTGGACAGCAGAGGGAGCCCAAGCCCTGTGACTGTCTGTCTGCTCCCTCTGCTTCCTCTTTGGAAACTTCCTGTTTGCTGGCTATATAACAGCATGCCAGCAAACAGGAAGTTGCGATGTATTGCCTTTGTTCCCTGGTTCTGTGTGTTTTCTTTGTTTGGCTCTTTTCTGTTTTTTTGGATTGTTGGACTGTTTCTGGTTTTGTTGACCCCTGCCTTGTTTTGGATTATTGAGTATTGGATTTGCCCCTGTTGTTACCTGTCAGCCTGCTTTGGAATATGCCTTGATGCAATAAACCAAGTACAACCCTGCATTTGGGTCCACCTCTTGTTTCCCTGTGCACCCCGATCATGGCAGAATACATCGCCTCTCCAGGATCCAGCGGGTTTTATGAGGACCCAGTTAATCTATTGTTGAAACTAAGGCAAGGTAACCTCTCAATGGAGGACAATGTTTTCCAGTTTTGTACCTTGGTCAACAAAATATCACACTATGATAAGTGGCTGTACAAAGATATGTTTCGTCAAGTCACAGATATCTGAGCCCACCAAGTCACAGATAGCCAGGCAGGTAAATAACTGTTCATTAATGGACTTGTTGGATTATGCGCTACTGCTGAATAGTTCATCGTTTACTGTGGGTGATGCTAAGGAGCAGGACAAAATGCCGCTACAGTGGTTGCACATGACAAGGTGGCCGCCGCTACAAAGGTTGCACATGACAAGATGGCCGCCGCTACAGAGGACAAAGTCAGCACCCGTCATGGCCGTCCATCCTGAGTCAGCACCCGTCATGGCCGCCCATCCTGAGTCTCCTATCACTCCAGTGTCCAGTCCAAGTGCAGCAGTCCTCCCTGAGTCCAGTCATGTCACTGCTGCTGTTCCTGTCATGGCGGAGACAGTAGACATCCTAACTTTGGCCATAGCCATGTGGGTCGTTTGGGCCACATACACCACTACGGAGTCCTCCAAGGAGGCAGCATCCCCTGAAGTAGTGGCTAAGGCCACAGATCCTCCTGTGACGGGGATATCTACAGCCACTCCCAGCACTGTGGTAGCGCCTGGTGACTCGCATGCTCCCAAGGCTCTTTCTCTCTGTGTTGGTGTGTCTGTGCTCTCTATTCTAGATCTGCCCTGTTGGATGTCCTGGTCTCCCGAGCCGCCCCGGCGGGCTCTCAAGTCTCCCGCGTCGCCCTGGCGAGCTCTCAAGTCTCCCGCGTCGCCCTGGCGAGCTCTCAAGTCTCCCGCGTCGCCCTGGCGAGCTCTCAAGTCTCCCGCGTCACCCTGGCGAGCTCACAAGCCTCTCGCACTGCCCTGGTGAGCTCACAAGCCACGTTCTGAACTCTCAAGACTCTCAGTTCCGCCCTGGTGGGCTCTCAAGTCTCTCCGGACTCTCAAGTCTCTCCGGACTCTCAAGTCTCTCCGGACTCTCAAGTCTCTACGGACTCTCAAGTCTCTACGGACTCTCAAGTCTCTGTGCACCCTGATCATGACAGTCTAACTGTAGACTGGTGAATTTCTACAGCCTTTGAAATGACTTGTAGGGCTGAAACAATTAATTGATAACGTCGATAATAATCGACAAATCGTAGTCAACAAATCTCGTCATCAATTAGTTGACATGCGCAGTTGCACACATGTATGGTGGAGAATACATGTGCAGCAGCAGCGGAGAAATGTGTGCGACTTAAGTCCTCTAACGCACGAGAGCACTTTCATTAAATTCTGTAAGGAAAGTTGTAACTTTGTAAAGGAGCCGTTCTGTGTGACAGTGATGCACACGCACCGCGGAAGCAAGTGGGAGTGACTGATGACGGCAAAACATCAGAGCAGTAAGTGTAATTCAGATTTGTTATTATCTGCTGTTTCTGTATGTTTGCAGTTTTATGCTGCTTACAGTGTGCATAGTTAATATAGCAGAAGCGATCTAGTTATAATGTTGAAATTAACATGAACAAATATTAATACATACTGTAGAGTTCATTGTTACTTCATGTTAACTAATGTACAGTACAGGCCAAAAGTTTGGACACACCTTCTCATTCAATGGGTTTTCTTTATTTTCATGACCGTTTACAGATTCTGACTGAAGGCATCAAAACTTTATTGAACACATGTGGAATTATGTACTTAACAAAAAACTTTGTTAATAAGTTTTATATTTTAGAGTCCTTAAAGTAGCCACCCTTTGCTTTTTGGATATTGCTGCAACCCTCAGTGTTCTCTTAAAGAGCTTAATGAGGAAGTCACCTGAAATGATTTTTGCTTAACAGGTGTGCCTTGTCAGGGTTACTTAGTGGAATTTCCTTATTTATTGGGTTGGGACCATCAGTTGTGTTGTAGAGAAGTCAAGTTGATACACAACCCAACACAAGCCCTATTAGACAACTATTAGAATTGATATTATGGCAAGAACAAATCAGCTAAGCAAAGAGAAACGAGTGGCCATCATTACTTTAAGAAATGAAGGTCAGACAGTTTGGAAAACTGCAAATTCTTTGAATGTGTCCCCAAGTGGAGTCGCAAAGACCATCAGGCGCTACAGTGAAACTGGCTCACATGAGGACTGACCCAGGAAAGGAAGACCTAGAGTCACCTCTTCTGCTGATGATAAGTTCATCTGAGTCACCAGCTTCAGAAATCGTAATTAACAGCATCTCAGATTAGAGACCAGATAAATGCCACACAGAGCTCTGACAGCAAACACAACTCTACAACAACTGTTAAGAGGAGACTGCGAAGTGCAGGCCTTCATGGACAAATAGCTGCTAGGAAACCACTGCTAAGGAGAGGAAACAAGCAGAAGAGATTTGTTTGGGCCAAGGAACACAAAGAATGGACATTAGACCTGTGGAAATCTGTGCTTTGTTCTGATGAGTCCAAATTTGAGATCTTTGGTTTCAACCGCCGTGTCTTTGTGCAAAACAGAAAAGGTAAACGGATGGATTCTACGTGCCTGGTTCCCACTGTGAAGCATGGACAAGGAGGTGTGATGGTGTGGGGGTGCTTTGCTTGTGACACTGTTGGGGATTTATTCAAAATTGAAGGCATCATGAACCAGCATGGCTACCACAGCATCCTGCAACGACATGCCATTCCATCCGGATTACGTGTACTTGTACCATCATTTATTTTTCAACAAGACAATGACCCCAAACACACTTCCAGGCTGTGTAAGTGCTATTTGACCAAGAAGGAGAGTGATGGAGTGCTGCGCCAGATGACATGGCCTCCACAGTCACCAGACCTGAACCCAATCGAGATGGTTTGGGGTGAGCTGGAACGCAGAGTGAAAGCAAAAGGGCCAACAAGTGCTAAGCATCTCTGGGAACTTCTTGGAAAGTTGGAAAACAATTTCAGGGGACTACCTCTTGAAGCTTATCAACAGAATGCCAAGAGTGTGCAAAGCAGTAATTAGAGCAAAAGGTAGCTACTTTGAAGAAACAAAAAAGTGTAAAATAATTGAAAACATGCCTTATATTCTAGTTAACTACATAATTCCATATGTGTTCCTTCACATCTGAATGTGAAGGTGTGTCCAAACTTTTGGCCTGTACTGTATATAACCTTATTTTTTACCAAAAAACTAACAGTTTAAAATTTAAAACATTAAAGTAATTTAATTGAATAGTTTAATTATTCATACACAATATTCTCTCTCTCTCCGTCTCTCTCTCTCTCTCTCTCTCTCTCTCTCTCTCTCTCTCTTTATGTATATATATGTATGTACCTTTATAAATATATGTTGTTCTTTTTTACATTTCAGAAAGAAACAGTACACCATGAGTGAGTTTGTTCAGAGAAAAATCAGTCATGCACTCCACAAGAAGCAGCTGTTGTAACTGATGCCATCCTGGTCATTCACAAATGCTGGTCACTGACATGTGGTTAAAGACCAAGGTCTTCATACATTTAATACATTTAAAAGCTTTATCAGTGTACTCAATCCAGTGGTGATCTAGCATTTTGTAGCTCAAACATAAACCGTTTGTGGTTTTGTTTTGTTCATTCATAAAAGAATGAATGTACAGTTTTAGTTTGAAATTAACAACTGTAACACCCAGTGTGTGAATATGATTTGAAATAAACAAAATATGTATTTTAAAAATTGTGGGAATTTTAATCTAATTAATTGAAAAATTAATTCCGATTAATTGATTATGAATATAATTGTTAGTTGGACCCCTAATACTTTGTAACCCTTGCCAGCTTTATGAAAAAAACTTCTGAAAGCTGTTTTGGTGAGGCATAACTTATATAATCATTTTCTTCTTGTGCAGAACAAACTCAAAAGTTTGAGGGTTTTTTTATCAGTCTAAATAGCTGTAGTCTACACCTCCAAACTTATTATCTTAACCGAGACTATTTATCTTAACTTTTTTGAGGTAATTAACTCAAGGGTTAACATTGTTTCCCACAAGACACTATGAGTTTTTTTTTTGTTGTTCTCAATAAAAACATGAAAGATCAGAATTTTGTCTGCTATTATTTGTAGACACATTATGTTTGTCACATTATCTAAGTCAATATCCTTGGCTTAGATAAAGACCAGATCAAATTTTATGACAAATTTATTTAAAAAAATGAAATTCCAAGAGGTTAACATACTTTTTCTTGCCACTGTATATAAGCAAAAAATAATAATTAAAAGTAATAGTTCTTGCTATAGGAACATCTAATAATAATGGCAATACAGAAACTAAAGTTAAAGCAAATGTTAAAAACTATCTTCCTGTATTAGAAGTGTTTCTGTTTTTTGGCAAACATTTAGGGAAATATCAACCAGGTGACAAACCTGATCCCAAAACATGGAAGGCAAACTTCCGCTGTGCAATGAATTCTCTGCCCGACATTGAAGAGGTGAAAGACAAAAGCATTAAAAAGGGAACAAATGCCTTTAGAGTTTACAAGATGCTGTCTGCGTCAGAGAGACATTCAAAAAAAGGTTGGTTAATAATGCACATCAGTACTCAGATTACATTACATGACAGGAGCCTTCATTTTATTCTTGTGTATCTGAACATTATGATAAGCAAATAGATGAAGCTGTTTGTGTAATGAAATGCATAGTACATAGTTGTTTTAATTAAAACTAAGAGTGTTATGGTGATATTTACATAATCTGTGCTTTATCTAATTTGTGTAAGTGTGTATAGTTTTTAAATTAATACCTGTCAAAAACATGTCTGGGTCATATTTCAACCCAAAAGAAAGATTTAAAAAACACATGAAATATTTTAAGGACCTTTAAGGCGTTTTTCATTGTGCCTTTATTTTACGTTGTGCATTACTTACAAATGCTAATATGTAATTTTTTCCTAATACCATTTTTTAAGGTCAGTTACATAAAGAGGTAGATTTTCTAAACAAAAAGACTGATTATTCCTAATTATAATATATATATATATATATATTATTCCTAACTAAGTACTAGTTCCTAAGTATGGGCTTAATACAATTGACCCCAAGATTTATTATTGTAATGACAACGTTTGGGGTAATCATGCTTGTTACGATGACTAAGTTACAATACAAACCATCTTAATGGTTCGAAACAATTTCCTTTTCATGCAAAATAATAACATCCTCTTATTTTTTAAAATAGGGAATATGACTTGGACATGGTCTTTCTACAAGGTCTTACTACATTTCATGATGTAACATGAACTGATCTGTGTCTTTTTTTAAAGGAAAAAAGAGAGGGATAGAAAAGGAAGAAAAGGTGATAGTAATTTCTGTATCTCACATACTTCAAACTACTTCAAACTTCCATTGCTATTTCTGCAATCACAAATGCTGTATTAAGAGATTGATCAAATGAAACAGAGAAATGTGTAAATGACTCTGTGTGTGCATGTTTGTGTGTGTGTTGACTGCAGGCAGAGAGAACAAGCTCTGCGCCTTCAGGTTGGACAAACAGTAACAGCCCCTTGGCTTGTAAAATTCCAATCTCAATCAAGCAAGAGGCGGATTACTTAAGTATAGGTAGGTACCAAACTTCCTGCTCCACCCAGCATTCTTTTAGCTTCTTTCATTCAGCGAAGCACTCTATGTTGAATTGTCTTTTGATTGTTTGTTTTTCTATGTATTTAGACCAGGGAGGGAAAGCATTTAAGTTAGAATTCTATTGGCTATGGGAACGTGTGTTCCTCTCTGCCCGCATTTCATTACGGTGGGGATACACAAGCTCTATTGGTTACCAAAGAAGTAACCACTACTTCTAGTAACCAATACGCTTCCAAGCAATACTGTTGTTTGCTTAGAAGCGGAGCACGCTGTGTCACACCGGAGACCCTTGTTCGAGACCCATCTCTGACAAGAATCAAAGCATGCATCCCTCGCTCCAGGAGGACTCTTTTTGAGAAGGGAGCCCTCGTTAGTGTCCCTTGCGGTGTTGTTCCCGCTTCCGATGAGACGGAATGGCGGCTACATTTGTGGGGTTCGCAGATGGACTTGATTGAAGGAATTGAGGCGGGCTCGTCCTTATCTCGTTCTTCTGCTATCAGATCCTCGTTTTTGTTGGGTACGGAAGCATGCTCTGCGGTTTCTTCCTCCCAGAAAGAGATCAGCTCCAATTCTTTCATCAGTGGAGGAGAAGCAAGCTTTCAGAAGCAATCTGTGTCCACACCGGAGCCTGCCTTTTCCCCTCAACCTTCATATGTGACTGAGTTAATTGACAACTTATATTTCTCAGGATGCCATCTATGGCTCTCTCTGCCCCACCATAAAGTTTAGAACAGGTTCTTCCTCCCAGGAGTCACGCAAGCAAGCGGAGGCACTTCTGTGTTTCCTCCCCCATTGCTCTCATTCCTGGGGGGTTACTAGATGGGAGCAACCCCTTCCATGTACCCAATCATAGAAGCACTGTTATGTTTCCAGGGTCGCCCCCCAGGGGGTCATTCTGGTTGTTTGAAGGCATCGTTTCCCCAGGGCCCTCTTAAGCACAATTTGAGACCAGCCTCAAGGGTCTGGTGCCTCTAAAAACTTTTCCTGGTAGCAGGGAAACTACTGCCAGATGTATTTCAATGCGAGGTTGCAGCCGTAATAAGAGTTAGTGGACTCAGAGCACTTACAACTTCTGAGGAGGCCCCTATACAAATTATCTCAGGTGTTCCCTGCCAGGTGACCGTTACAGGGCACCAAGACTCCACTTACGGTCATTCCAAAGACCAGCCTTGAGAGGCTGGCACCCTTAAGCAACTTCATGGCAGCATGGAAACTACTGCTAGGCGTATCCCAATGGGTCCTGTGTACCTTAGAACTGGGTTACAGAATTCAGTTGACTTCTCACCCACCAGCGTTCAGAGAGATCCTCCCCACCCTGGTGGCCCAGCACAGGCTCTGGTCTTGGAGTCATTTCTCTGTTAAGGAAGGAGGCCATTGAGGTGGTCCCTCCTCAGCTGAGGCAATCAAGGCTCTACAGCAGCTATTTTATTGTTTCCAAGAAGGGTGGGGAGGAAGATAGAATCAAAGTGGTTAAATAGCATCCACCTTCTATTAACACTTAGTGAAAATAACATATATAAAAATTTATTTATACAAAATTGTGAGAGAAAATATTTTTTAACTTGTATTTGCTTTTTTAATGTGGCGAGAATAACTGTTTCTATGTCTCTATTCAGTCTTTAAATGGTTTTTACATCACACACTGTTACTACAAAAGCATGTTAAATATGAAAAGTAAAGCGTTTGCATTAGCATTAGATGATGTGGGTAGACACCCTTTGGTTGTACATTTCCCTCGGTGCGCTGAGGCCTTGAGTATGATCCCAAATCCCTCCTTAGGACCTGCCGTAGTACTTCAAGCTTTATGTGCTTCTTCTTTTCAGCCTATCTCAGATCTCTGATCTACATTTTTCAGACAAAGTGGCCTCCCTTGTAGATATCACCTCTCTGAGGAGAGTCGGTGATCTTCAGGCCCTTTCTGTGGCACCTACATATCTAGACTTTGCGCCCGGTTTGGCCAAAGTACTTCTATACCCGTGAGCGTGTTATGTGGCTAAAGTCCCTTCATCCACACTACAGCCAGTTGTGCTCCAGGCTTTCTGTCCTCCTCCCTTTTGGGATGAAGACCCTTTCTGCAGGTGTCCCAGTTCAGGACATCTGCGATGCTGTTGGATGGTCCACTCCCTTGAACCTTTGTCATATTTTATGGCCTTGATCTTCAGGCCTCTACTACTACCTCTGTTCTGACTCCCTAAATTGGACTCGACATACGGCAGGGGTCCCTTCGCTATGGTGGAGTTGGCATCTCATTCCCATTTCGTTTTTATGCAGCTCAAGTTCCTGAAGGGGAACGTCTCAGGTTACATATATAACCCTGGTACATTGAAGGGACTTCAGGCACCTCCTGCCTGTGCTTGCTTCTTTCAGGGTTGAAGCTAACCCAAGCAGCGCATGTGCCCCTATAGCTCCCTGGTCATGACGTCACCCTGTCTGTGATGTCACGCCTCATAATCATTGATTCAACACACCAGTTCAGAGTGCATAAATGCTGGTAGCATTCCCATAGCGTTTTGATGCAGCGTTTCATTCCCTTAAGAGAACCAGGGTTACATATGTAACCTGAGATGTTATACAAAACAGCACCAACATTAGAATTACATTGCTGAGTATTGATCATGTTTGTTGTTTACTAATTTAACATACTGTTAACATATTTTTTTCAATGTTTTACACACCAGTCATTCTTGTAGGGATATAGGGGGCATAAAGCATTCTAAGTTAAACAGGTCAACATGTCAAGGAAGTGTGGTTGTCAAGAATTAACTTTAAGGTATTTTAGCCTTTTTGAAAGTTCTAATCTGAGTTATGTTCTAATCTGAGAGGTGGAGTGCATGAAAACACGAACAGTGTGTTTTTCCTAAACCTAACCCTATTCTGTGTTTCTCAGTTGCTTGTTTCAAATGCCCAAAATGCTGCCCAAAATGCTTCTCCTACTGTTTATTGGAGTTGTTTATTCTGCAGCAGGCCCTCCCATTCTAGTTTGATTATGTGCAACACACAGACATACTTCACAGCTGTTTAACTTTAGCTCACTGTAGTTCAAGTCATTCATCTTATGGTGAACTGAGGTGAACTACACCTTTACTAAATCATTTACTAGAACACCTGTTATATAAGTATGAAGCTTTAATGCTCCTGAGTTTGCCCTGTTTGTAAATGCCATTTTTTATTTTTATGCCAGCAGCTGTTTTTGTCATCTTCTATATATAAACCCCATGTCTCAGAATAGCTTATGTTTTATTAACAAGCTTTTAGAAACAAATTTGTATATACTGCTATTGTTAAATGGATTGTTAGTATGTTTATACATTGTGTAGATATCTGCGTTATATTTTACCCCAAAATAAAACAAAAGTATTTGCAACTTTTATATATATATTCTTAGGACTTCTTTTTGGAATTGTGACTTTTTCATGACATTAAGCACATTTTACTGGCCACATTCATATTACTGTAACATACCATTATCATTTATTTCAAATTTTATAATTTTCACATTTTATTTAATTTCAAATGAATTTCAAAAGGTACCACAACTACTATAATTACTAATATACTAAATTTTCAGTGTGAGGTGTTGCGCTTCTGTAATGGATAAGATTACATTTTGATATAACTTGCTCTGATCATAACAGACCTCTTGCATGTTCTTATACGCTTTCTTTTTCTGTGTGTCTTGAACCTGTTTAGATGAACCGTATGTCATGAACCTGGATCTCCTTGACATTTTTTGTCCACTGTTCTGTATTACCCTTTTCTTCACTCTATAACTCAATTAAATGGGGTAAAAGGTGATCTTGGGATGTTTGTTTTCTCAGTTGTCAAAATTAATATTGCCATGAGATACACATTGATTTGAGAAAGCACAACAAAATATTAACATCTTTCATTTGTAAAGACTTTCAGCTGGTTAATTTGTTTTTAACCTTCCTTTTTAACCTTCCGTATAATTTGTTATGGGATACAGGGAGTTAAAAGAAAATGAACTAGAAGTAATTCTGTACAAAGTGAAAATGATCACTTTGAAAACGTTCATGTCCCTTTTCAATGTTCTGTAGATTCATTCTTCAACAGCCTTCCTGTTAGCTCAACTGGTAGAGCATTGTGTTAATACCGCAAAGGCTGTGGGTTAGATCACAGGGGAAGGCAATCCTGATAATAATATGTGTACCTTGAATTCACTGTAAGTCGCTTTGGATAAAAGTGTCTGCTAAATGAATAAATATAAATTCTCTATTCCTTATTTCTCTACGCTAGAGGCTGGTGGGCGGAGCCCCCCAGATGACAACCTGATCATTAACGATCTGCCTGATGTCTGCCAGACCATTGAAGTAGTGACAGAGAATGAGGACCAGACTGTGACTCCCAGCGACCTATACCCCTTACAGATATCTCCGGTCTCCTCTTATGGAGGTTGGTTAACACACACACTTTTACTATCAGTACTGGAAGAATAAAGAAAGATGTGTACATTTTATCCTCTGTCGTTACAAACAATAAAGATAAACTTTAGTTAGATTTGTTAGTGCACACAGGTCCTCACTGTTTATTTTAACATTTATTGTCAAACAAATATCCCCCTTACCTTCAGTTTCTAAATGCATGACACTTGACAGTGCTTGTTCAATGTGGTGTACAATGTTCATCAGTGAAGAGTGGGCCAGCTGCACAGATCTTAAAGACTCTCTTTACGATAACTCAGCTCTTGTCTATAGTAAATGTGTAATGTTGAGCTGCCAATAAGATTCATTTTCCCTTACCTGCTTTGGCTTCTCTTTATAGCTTAAAGGTATACCTCCATAATTTTATTGAAACCTGACATAGTAATCCATTTTTCCCACTAATCCATTTTACTGATAGAGTGTACCATATTTTCTTAATTGAGTTATTTAGTTTGATACTTTTTCAGATGTTAAATCATAATTCAGCCCAGTGATGCGGGGGTTCTGTGTTGCTGCCATGGCATTGCTGCATGGTTGTGAATTAACCATTTCTGTAATCTCTGTTTCTCCGCGTTCTTTGTTTAAGTCACGCTGCACCCGTGACATCTAGGTGGTTAATGAACCACATATACAGTAACCACAACTTCTTTTAGGAAGTAAATAAGGGGGGAATGGTTTTTAATATTTTCCATGTGGTTACTGAATGTGGTGGTTGCTAAGCACCTGCTTTCTGTAAAATATAAACTATTAGATTTCTTTTTACTAGTAGTCTTCTAGAGGATGTTTTTATCCACTCATTTCTTAACAATCCCTCATTTCCCAGAAGTGTCTGAGGCTATACACATGTGGTTTACTGCATGAAATGTCTTACTCAAATGTGACTTGAAGAAGGACCTGTTAAAAACATAAACACAATACCAAGCTTGCAACATGCTAGCTTCATTCTGACCTCTGGCATGTATGATTTATATTGACCAGGATCTCAATGCGAGTAAAACAGTGTTTCCTCATTTACAACAGCAGCAGTAGAAATGACTATGCCTGCATATATCTCATTAAAGGGACAATTCACCCCAAAATTACAATTGTTATTTTTACTCACCTTCATGTGTTGTTGTAAATCTGTGTGTTTTGATGTCTTTTTTGGACACTGTGAACATTAATCAGAAATTTTAATTATATAAATGTTGACCAGCAATATAAATTTATTGCCTTAAAGTTCACAGAAGAACGACAAATATGCGGGTTTGGACGGACGGATGAATTTGAGTGAATGATGACAGGATCAGCATTTTAAGTCAGCCGATACAATGCCCATGAAGCATGCAGAAATAATGTAAAATGTTACTTTCCCTGTCTCTTCCAGCACAGAGTGATACAGACAATGTTCACAGTGAGGAAGACTCTAAAGAGGTATGTGTTCAACTTATCCAAACATTTGCTGTGTAAATAAAAACAAGCTGCATTTTGGGCAGGTTTAAACAGAAAAAAGAAGGCTATTGTCTCAAACTATCAGGTCACAGATTTATTAATTATGCTTTTATTTATGTTTGCAAAAAAACAAAGGCTATTATGAGATCATTAATATTTATTGTATTGTAAAAATTTGATTACAGTTCCCCCAAAATTCTAATTATGGCAATGTGTTTGGTAGAATGTTTGCATGTGAAGTTGCTGTGATATGACCACAGAGTGGAATGTGTCAAAATGTTAAACAATTTACTCACTCCCTTACTTTGGCTTTAGGCATGACTTATGCTTCGAAGAATTGGGGCTTTGTTGTAAATGATGTCATACCAATGTTAAAAATGTTTTTTTTTTTGGAGTAGACCAATCATGCCTAAGGGAGCATGGTATAGCATCAGTATTTTTGGACTATTGCATCTCATTAAAGATTACTTTTTCAACTTCAAAGGTAATTAATGTAAACCCCAAATTTTAATTTCATGGTACCAGGTCTTGTGATCTTAACGCTTTATGTTTGTAAAACTGTGGCTTTTCCCAGTTCTCTTTTGCGAGTGCACAATGTCTGTGTACACATGCATGTTTCAGTTTGTTTCTGGGGAACCTTGAAGCCCAAACCTTCTCAATCACTGCTTTCACTTCCTGAATCCCAAGCCTCTGATGCAAAACATGCGAGGGATTTAAGAGAAAGAGGTGTAGTGACACAAAAAAACTATTTCAGGCAAATGCACTGTAGCCTGTATGACCAAACCTTTAAGACCTGACGATTTACTGAAGCTCTAAAGAACTGTCATCTTTGATAAAGAACTGTCAAGGCTTTGATAAAAATGTCACATTTCTTTGGAAGAGGGACTTTGAAGATACCCTTTAAACCTATGTATCCCAACCGATTTTACTTCAAGTTCACGACAGTGTTTGAAGTCCCCCCAACTCACAGTTTCTTCCCAATAAAATATTGCAGAGCTTTGCATAAAAAAAATCTTTTATAAATGTATTCTAAGAAAATCTTATTTTCTTATTTATTTACTTATTTCTTATTATCTTTTGTTGCTTTATTATCTTATTTTAATCTTGTTGTTATTATCTTATTTAAATCTATAATTTAAATCTTCAATCTGCAATCTTAAGCCCCTTTCAGTAGTGTGTTAAGGTTCTGGCCCCTAATTCAGAAGCTATGCCTAAAGAGTTAAAGTACATTTATTATTTCACACCTTTAGAAACCGAAAGATCCTGCAGTATCATGATAATCTGTCCTAGTTCTAGTTATCAGCATAAATGTAGAACTAAGGGAAGAAAAAAGTGTTGAGAAACTGTCAAGCCTCAAGACAAGTGAAGTTCAGAGTCAAACGTGTGATGAGGCTTTTGTTGTTCATGTGGTCACAAGTATGTTTGTAGACCACACCTTGTACAGTATAACAGGTAGTTTGCACAACTCTCTTTGGAACTTTGTTATTGCCAGTGGTGCTGTTTCCATATCAGGCAGTGATATAGCCAGTTAGTATGCTTTCCACAGTGCACGTAAAATCTCTTGACGGAAATATGCAGACATACTGAATCTAAAAATCAGAATGTATTGTTGACATTGTATTGTAATGTTAAGACTCTATACGACCCCCTTCATTTAATAGATCATTCCTTCACTGGTTTTGTGACCTAGTGGTCAGTGATTTAGGATAAAAATTAAAAGATTGTAAGTTCAAACCTATATAACTGTGCTTTTATTAATGCAGATAATCTCACAGTTAACTCCAGGTGAACTGTATGTTGCCAGGGATAAGTGTCAGCTAAATTATATTGATTATTGAATATTATATACTGATGACGTAAGCAGTTTTTTTTCTGTGTGGTGTGAGTGTAATAATCACTGACCTAACACGTGGCTTTGTTCTATCCCACAGCATGTTCGGCCATCACTGTTTGACCCTGAAGACAAAAAGCCTTCAGTAAAGAGGATGCCTCTGCCTGGCATGTCCTCCTTCATCTCCTCTGACAAGACCAACTTCAAAATAACCACAGTCCGAGATTCACCTCTTTCCTCCTTGTATGCCCCCCTTGCTAGCAAAACCCCTTGGAACATCTTAAACTCCTTACCCTCAGCCCACACACCCAGAACATCTGGCCAACCACCCATCCACGAGAAACGCGCCAGTGTAATCATGAAAACCTCAGATGTGTCCAAACCCTCTTTAAAAAGCTGCTGATGATGTCTGCATGGCCATAAGGTGTCTAGCTGGACTCAAATGAGGTGTGGATACCCAGATGCCCAACAATATTGTTGCCTTCAATAATGGACCTAGGAGCTTGCAAGGCAGCATTACCATAAAGGCTGTTTTTTTGATGAGAGAAACATCAAAGGCTCATTGTGTGTTTCAATTCAGGGATATTTTAAGCACAGTGATGTATAACCTTAAGTTGCTGTAGTGATATAGACGGATTGTTACCTAGTTGCCTATAGTCACCAAAGCTGTCTGCCATAATCAGTGGCTTTTGTAGCTTGTGATAAAAGAGTTTTATGAGGCTTTGTTTGGCTCAGAACAAATCCAGACAAAATGCAGAACATAAAGGCATGATCCTAATTTCAGATGTTCATTACAAGCCAATATATTTTTATACTATAATAATGTTAATATGAAGAATGTATATATGACATATCTGCTATTTTACATAATGGGTTTTATGATGTAAGAAGTTGAGTGTGAATTTGTGTTAGTTTGTGGTATCTATCAATCTATGGCAAAGCACTTCTTTTTATGTTTTTAATGTATGATAGAAGATATTGTGTCTCTTTCTACTGTATATGTAAATATAATGATGTACATGTTCTGCTTGTGTTTGTTTAGGGCTTGGTGTGTAAGCCCCAGGTCATGTGTGTGCCTGTATGACTTCTATACATACAAGGGCTTCTTTAATCCTGTGGATCACGGATCAAATTTAATTCCCTCTATTGTGGTGTAATGTTATCATATGAATAAATGAGAAATTGTGTCCATCAGATTTGGGCCAATACTTCCAACGTTCCAACAAATTTGCCACAAATATTTTGGTCGTACAGATCTGTTGATTGGGTGATCATAGCATTTTTATCTCTCTTAGATTTAGCTTAAGCATTGACTGACATGCTTATGGCGGAAACTGATGTTTGTATATGTGCTGTAACACTGAATATGTATACAGCACATATACATATAGCCAATGATCCAGACATGACCAAATATAGGTGCAAAAACCTTAAGCAAACATGTTTAAATCAAGACAATAGACTATATATGATATCATTTGTCCAAGCCACACCATTCAAGATGTCACAAACTGTATACATTTTAAATACAGGAATGTTTTTCACATTTGTAGGGTCACATTGTAATTAAAGAACTGTAATGATCCTCTGTGTAATTCTGTGTAATCACTTATTTAGCAGGTGCAGGTGTGTGTGTGTGTGTGTGTGTGTGTGTGTGTGTGTGTGTATGTGTGTGTGTGTGTGTGGGTGGGAAGGTGTTTGTGTCAAGGGGCCTGTGCCAGCCCACTTAGGCTATCATTCCCCTCATCCCTAACCCTAGTAACCCCAAACACTAACCTAGGCCTAACCCTAAATCTTGTAACCCTTACATGTTTAACCCCTATGTTTAAAATGTACATTATGTCCCTAACCTGAAAACCTATTTAACCTGTACCCCTAACCCACCCTAACCCCTAATTAACCCTAACCCTCACATGCAAGTTATGCTCCTAAACTCTAACCTTGGCCTAACCCTAAAGTGTGTAACCCTAATGCATTTCTAAATTTATGCCTAACCCTAAAATTAGTAACCTTCATTCTTCTTACCAAATCCCTGAGCAAACAACGCCCGCACCCCACCCTTAAAACAAAATTGGAGCAAATGCAAATTATGTTCCCAAATGCTAACCTAGGCCTAACCCTAAACCTTGTAACCCTTATGCATTTAACCCCAAATTGGAACCAATTTAAATTATGTCCCTAACCCGAAAACCTAACCCTAAAATGACTAGCCCTCATGCAAGATATGTTCCTGAACGCTAACCTGGGCCTAAACCTAAAGTCAGTAACCCTAATGCATTTCTAAACCCCTTCTTAATGTATATCCCTATAATTAGTAACCCTCACGCTTCTAACCCCAATTACCCCCTCCCGGAATAACTCCCCCCTAAGTATAGGGTTATTATTAGCTCTTACGTACTCCTGGGGAGGAACGGTTGGGAGAGTGGGCAAAAGCCTAGTCAGGCATTGGAGGGATGTCAGCACCCAGCGGGCAGTACTCCCTCACACTACTCTTCTGTTTATCCTTACCGGGAAGGAGGGGGCCGATACCCACCCCAGTGGGCCTGAGCCTTTCCTCTGTCTCCCTACCCAAACTGTGCCCTCTGGAGAGATGGGCATGGGACGGGGAGTCGTTGTATAACCCCTAAAAACCTAACCTAACCCTAACTATAACCCTAACCCTTACCCTAACCCTTCTTTTTATTTTTGTCATGTTTTAGTGTTATAGATTCATAGAAGGTTTTTAGAGTATGCCTGTGCCCGAGCCAACCTTTCAAGGTCTTCGTTCTCCTAACACCAACCACAATCCCAACACTAAGTTCTGTAAACCTAATCACTGGAACCCTAATCTAAAAGGCAAAAGAAAAAATCAGTCCCCTAACCACATCAAAACCTAACCCTAATTTCTATAAACCTAATCATTGGATATAATAGCTTGTGGTGAGTATTATGCTTAACCCCAACCCACACCAAAACCTAACCCTAACCTCTAGAACCCTAATTTAAAAGGCGCATTCAACCCAGGGCCTAACCCAAATCTTTGGAACCCTGATCTAACATGCAAAATTCTAATTCATATATATTAAGTTTGCAAATACAGTTTATAAGTCAATATTAGCTCTTTTCAGCATTTAAACTGGAACAGGTTAACATCAGCTTTCCAAATATTGATACATGAATAATATAATGTGTAAAGGCATGGTCATTTAAGAAAACAAGCTTAAAACACCAAACACAGATAATGAGAAACAGATAGGTATTTGGGTGAAGTTCGTAAAATGGCCACAAGATGGAGTCATCGTACTTTCAAATATGTTTTTATTTAACAACGTTGAAAAGTAAGTTAAATGCATTATTAGGTGATCTTAAGCACGGTAAATGATATTATATATCCTAACCCTAAACCCTAATGTTTTAATTGAAACATTGTTATTTCATCTTCTAAAACATAAATTCTCAAAGAAATAGGCTTTCAATAATTAAAAAGTTAATAGATAGCAAATTCATAATAATAATTTTATTATGCCACAGGAGAAAACCGAGTGCATCTGCAGGCACGTGAGTCGAGTAGTGCGTTCACTTGAGAGAAAGACTAGTTTTACAAGCACGCTAACGGCATCTGAAAATCAACTAAGAAATTAGGACATGCGCAATCTGAAAAGGTAAAACAGAGTATAGATAAAAAATATCACACAATTGTAAACATCAGCGTGGGAAATGCACGTCGGTTGATTTACATTGCGTTTTACATTTAGCAATACATTCAGTTCTAATATCACTGTAGGTCTAACACTAAGTTTTGTCTCCAAACTTAACTCTACAGGTAAGTACATGGTCAAAATGGGTAAAAAAAAAAAGTAAACAACATATTACAACAATGCAAATTGTGAGTCTGATAATACTTGTAGTAATTGGCTTTGAGACACAGGCCTAGGATTGATCCCCTATGTTTTAACGAAACCCAACCCTTATCCCAGCCCCACCCCCGAGTCTAATCCCACCCCTAACCTAACCCGACCATAATCCCACCCATAACCCTTGATCCTAATTCCACCCCAGACCCTTACTCTTGCCCTGATCCCAATCCTAATCCCGACCCTAATCCCTAACCCCTACCCCCAACACCAACCCCTACCCTAACCCTATCCCTAACTCTAACCCCCTGGGCCACTTACAAGCCCCACCCAGCCTTCAGCTATACAGGGGTCTCTCCCCCCATTAGGGGGCTATGGTGAAGTACCACCAATACACACACAAACCCCAAAAGTGTGTTCCAAAAGTGTAGAACTCCTGGGACCTCTGTAGGACGGGAGGCAGTGATCCGTTCAAGATGGCTCTGCCCTCTAGAACCCCTGGGAACCGACGCTCTGGCCAACTGGAGTAGGCCCCTAGACGACCCTTAGCTACCTTCAGACTCTTCCCGGGTAGCCCGGATACCTTGCGGTGTTAACAAACGGCTACTTGGTGGAGTAGGTAGGTATCCAGCCCCCCTGGGCCCACTTGGACAGCATGCAGGGACGGTGATCCAGGGCTGATGGACCTTAATTGGAGCCTAATTTTTTTATTGGTGATTAGCACCGCGCACCCAACAGCACATTCGCACCACACCCTTATTTGCTCCATAGCCTTTTAAGAAAAACTTTAGTCTCCTTAGATTCATTTTCAGATTTCTAAAAAAACGGTTTAATAACCTTAGAATAGAATTCTTTAATCTCTAAAAATACTTTAGACTACTGTAGACGGTAGATTATTTTTTTAATCACCTACAATCGAATAATAAGGTTACTGCTCCGACTTAAGACTTAATTAGTTTGTGTTTTTTACTAAAACTATTTAATAGGGGTTTTCAATAGAATTGAGGATCTATGGCAGATTAGAATTTAGCAATTGGCAACAGAGTCGTCTAAGACTGATCACTTAGGCGGGCTGCCTCAGAGGAGGGTGTCTAGTAGTTAAAGGCTGAAACACCTGATGAATCTGAGGTCTACTTCTGTCTCAAATATTTTCCTCAAACTAATACAGTTTTTGGGGGAGTAGAGAATTATCATAAATAAACACTTATTAAAATAAAAGTTAGGGACCACAGTGAAAAAAACATAGATAGAAGCACTCGATTCTAACTGTAAAACAATATCCCTGACGCTTAAAAGGACAAAACAAAAGGCAAACTGGGCAAATGCCCAAACTAGGCATTTGACTAGGAGTCAAAAACACGGTCACAGAATTAAACAGACAAAATTTAAATCTGACCTGAAGTAGGGAGTAATTATTAGCTCTTACACTGGATACTCCTGGAGAGGAATGGATGGGAGAGTGGGCAATAGTCTAATCAGGCATTGGAGGGCTGTCTCCCAGGCTTTTTTACATTGTCTTATTAATTTATTGTTTTATATTTCTAATTTTTAATCATATTTTGCTGTTTAAACCCAGAGAATGTTTTTAGTAGGCCTGTGCCAGAGCTAGCTGTAAAGGCTTTTATTCCCCCAATCCCTAACCTACTTAAATTACTTTTCAAATTTTACTAAAGGTGAATATGAACAGAGGTGGAGAAATTTATCATCAAGAATCATCAGATTGTCTTTTAATTATTTTTTCACTATTATCTGTTATTGTCTATCTACACATCTACACAAAAACTCAATATGGTTTCTTAATGGTTTCATTTTCTTTTTTATATTATATGCATATATAATGATGGAGAACAAGCTTAAATTCTTCACTTGCCTGTATAAGTAATACAGATATGTGGAAGAAACCAATAAGAAGATCCCCCATGCAAGACAGTACCATTCTTAACCAATCAGAACTTGCCAGATTGCACTAGTTGTTCCCTCTCTTTTTTCTTTTCTATTTAAACTTTTCTGAGCCCCACAATCATTAACCTCTGATGAAGCTGATAGGCGAAACGTCAGGCTCTTTTATTTCTTTTAATTTCTTTTACAATATTTTATTCCTTTTATAGAGTTATTTTAGCTTTGTTGTTTAATAAAGATTTATTTACTTATTTTAAACCTGAGATTCAGACCACAATGTCACCCACAATTACAATGGATGTTAATATCAGTTTCAATCAACAATGCTCAAACAATGGAAAATGAACACCACATTAGTACATTGATTCCCTCTATTTACAAACGCCAGCAAAGGGTGTACACACTGAAGAATTCTGGATCCACTTCAATGTTGCTCACATGCCCAAGAGAATTGACTGAACCAAACTTCTGTTGAGGGTTAAACCTGTGGAATAGATATAACAAGGATTTACTTCGTTTTATCCAAGGTATAATACAGTAACTGTTTTCCTTTTAGTTTGGTTTGAAAACATTGTAATAGCTGAAAGAGGCTACTAGATGGAACTAAAAGCCAATCTCTTTCTAAGAACTCTAGGCCTCTAACATAAGTGGGTTACTTTTTTGGTTTGTTCTAGGTTTGAAACACAAAAGATATTTTAATTCTTGTAGAGGAATAATCTTATCTTTGAGAGGGCAATACTGTGGCTTTTATACTTTATTTTATTATTTTCTTTACAGTGTTTTAGTTTTTTATTTTATTGTGATTTTATTTTTTAACCCCCACTCCCCATTTATGGTTTTATTACTTACCTTGATCTTATGTTTTGTTTCTTAGCAGAAAGTTTGTAACCATGTCTCTCCCCCTCCACAATCGTTTCGCTCCATTAATGGACACAACAGCTGCAGGTGAACAAAGGATATCTATTTGCACAGAACAGGGTGTAACACAAAACCCAAATACAGATCAGTTCTTGCACTTGGTTTTAACTAAAATTACTAAATAAATTTTATAATTATAATTATAAATTTTAAATTACTCCAAGCCATCCACCATTCTAAAATCCTTACAAGATCAATGCAGGAAAATGCGTGCCCCCCTGGTATGCTTAGGCAGGTCAACAAACATACCACCTTTGTAAAACCTTCATCCCCCAATTCAGAAACTTTGGAGAAAGTAAAACAGAATACAGCTCAGACAGGACTACAGCAACAGGACTACAGAACATAGATACGTTCAATTCACGGGTCTTTTAAAAAGCCATTTTGTGGAATAGAATAAGGTATGGATTTACAGTTTACAGAAAGCTCAGCAGAGACATTGAAATCAATGATTCAAAATTCCATTACAGGTATAATGCCAGCGTCCCTGGATACCTCTCCTCCGCTTACTAGGACGTCTAGATTATCTAGAAGAAAATCTCACTTGTTAGCAAGGTCAGCAGGGCCTAAAACACACAGAACATAAACAGTACAATTAAATGCCACTGATAACAATATGCTTAACAATATGCTGATAACAATATGATAACATAATACTAATCCCAGGGTGGACCCTCCTGTGCCCCCCAAGACTAGGAAAGTGTCTTGTGTAGAGGTCCTTCGAGCTACTTTTTTACAGCCCTGTTCGGAAGGTACAGAAAAAGTTGAGCTTCCTGAAAACACGGTACAGAGTGAAACAAATGCTAAAAACAAATGTTTAGCTTTAAATGGGAAAGTAAATAGAGGTGAATTATACATTGATACTAACTCTGCTGCTTCTTTCCCTGATGACAACTTACAGGTTCCCAAGAAGTTGACAGAGGAGGCCCCAGACTCTGGCGATAACAATCTGGAGGGAGAGTGACATATGATGATGGGTGACATAGTGAAGGAGATAAATGCTATTCTCCTATAAATGAACCCCTTTGAATCCCTCCCAAATACATATAAGAACAAACTGTAAGATATTTGATTGGGAAATCATTATTAATTAGAAAATAGTGATAATGGGAGACTCTAATTTATCCTTTTCTTTTCACATGCTCATTTAGAAATAGACAGCTTTCCAGGAGCTACCTTTTACCACATTAATGGGGTACTTGAAAAAATTCAGCCAAAACCCCTCACTGAAGTCATTTTATCAGTGGGATTGACTACATGCAAACAACTGCAACAGTTATTAAGAACATGCAAAGTAAAGTAAAGTAGTTTCCTAATGCACAAACGTTTGTTCCTTTGGTTACATTTTCAAATGCCCTAGATAGGAATATACAAAGTCTGATTGGCAGAATATACAAAGTTGAACAGTTTCATTCAAAACAAATGTCAATTCTTACCTGATATCAATAAACTTGTACAGAACCACATGACCCAATTCACTGGACTCTTAAAACTGCAGCTAATATACTTCATTTTTGGCTGGACCACCTAAACTTTTAAGTAACTAACCACTAACCTTTCCTCCTATAGAGTGTCACCATAGGAGATGGAAATTTTGGATAGGGGATTGACTTTTATCCCCACCCCAACTTAGGTAAACTGCAGGGAACTTCAAAGGGATGTCCACTGCTACCATAGAATATTAAAGCTCCTAGATAATTTTCAATATGACTCATCCTACTAACAGATACCATTTACTGACCCCTCAAACTGTGAACCATATTTGAGCACTGTTTCTGGGCCTATTAGATACAATAAAAGAAGATTTGGTTAGTCTCTCAAAGTACAGACACAGACATAATAAAACATCCAATATTACAGGTTCCCAAAGATCACAATATTTAATAGAAGCCAACAGACAGTTAAATAATGATCAGCATTACAAACCTTTACCACATTTAATACAAATTGAAACAGAGAAGAAGATACGGGACGTCATTCAAGAACTTTACACATATAAACACATTAATATAAAACAAAGAACTTACCTATTTGGTCCAGGCCCCCCTAGGCCCAGACAGTTTTACTTCCCAAAATCCACAAATCCCAGAGCAGTGGACAATTCCCTTTGAGGTCCCCTGTGGCCCCCCTATTGTCAGTGACTGCTCATCAGAATCCAGCCGGGTTGCAGAATACATTGACCATTTTATCAATCCATTATCACAAAAACATCAAAGTAACATTAGGGATACATACGACTTTGTCAACAAACTAAAACATCTAAAAGTTCCATCCTCTACAATTTTCTTCACTATGGATATCAGCTCTCTATACACAAATATAGATACACGGCTGCGTCTGCAAGCCATTGCAAGGGCATTTCATAATTATCCAGACCCCACAAGGCCCGACAGAGATTCTGCAGCTCCTGGAACTTAGCTTGACCTGTAATGATTTTGAATTCAATGAGAAGTACTATTTACAGATTCACAGTACAGTTATGGGTAAAAAATTTGCCCCTGCATATGCAAACATATATATGAGCATGTGGGAGCAAACGGTGTTCCCTAAATGCACAAAGCTACCAATAAAATACTATAGATATCTAGGTGATGTTTTTGGCCTCTGGGAGTATTCAGTGAAGGATTTTATTTTTTTTACAAGTACTCAATGAACACCATACTACCATTAATGATGATATTAATGATGATAGATTCTTAAATATAGTTTACAGAGAATTAACAAAACAATATTTTTATAAGAAAGATAAAGATGTTAAGGTAAGATTTATTTATTAACAAAATAATAAAATACAGTTTTAATAAAGCTAAAAACAAACAAATTTTAGTCCAATTAAAAAAAAATTGTGTAAAATATATTTTTTTCCTATAGTCCTCAGTAAACACTAGTAAAGGGTGCATCCAATCAAGATAAAATCAAGATTGGCCACTTAAGGGAGACACCAAAATTCTTTTGGGGATTCCCATGAGAGAGAATAAGATATTATGATAAAAAGGTAGAAGAGGTAAATATAGGGAGGAAAATATAACTACTTATCATCAAAAGGAGGATGAGAAGCACAAATACCATTTAAGGGCTATTAAAACCAAAAGATGACAGACTATTTTAATAATAAAATAGTCTGAATAAAAGGGAAAAGGTTAACAGGAAGACATAGGTCCAGGGATAATTATAAATAAAAGACCAATGGAATTAAAGTGTGGTGTACACTAGGGATTTTATAAAAAAAAACTAGGCGTAATGGAACTTGAAATAAATGTCAGTTTAATTAAAAGGGTGCTAAAGATCAAGAATTAAGTGCAAAACAAGATTGGCCACTTAAGGCCGCACTTAAGTTTCCCATAATCCACAATAAACATTGGGTAGTGGTGGATCCAATCAAGACAAAATCAAGGATGGTCACTTAAGGGAGACACCAGAATCCTTTTGGGGATTCCCATGAGAGAGGATAGGACATGATATGATTAGAAGGGAGGTAGGCAGAGGGGCAAAGTGGCGACAAGAGGGTGAGGAAAATATAACTGCTTATTATCAGCATGAGGATAAGAAGCACTAATACAACTTAAGGGCTATTAAAACAAAAAGGTCATGGGGTGCTATAAAATAATAAATACAAAAAATAAAAAAATTATAAATAATAAAATTACTTCCTGTATTGAGGAAGGCTAGGAATGAGGAAATAAGCATTTTTAGATCATTTTTTAGATCTCCAGTTTTTAGAGCCCCACCAAAAATAGGTGGGTGAGAAATGAACAGGATTCTGTATTCCTGTTCTACAGTATGCAAGACACATTGAGATACCCCTTGCAGTAGCTTCCACGCTGCCAGGTAGCTCTTTATACGTACCAGCCTCTCAAGGCTGGCCTCTGGTATATTCAGCATGAGAGGATCTTCTAATGGAAGGGGGGAAGATCGCCCTCTTATGGAAACACGGCAGGAGACCTCCATTCTGAACTCTCTAGGGACCTCCGTCAAGGTCAGGAGCAAAACTTGTTTAAGGCTGCTGTGCCTTGAAACACCAGAGGTGGCAGGGTTAACAGGATGGCTTCTGGAGGGCACTGGACAAGCATTCCTGAACAAGCACTGTATAATGAGATGAATCCTGCTGATCCCCAGATGGGGCTGCCCTCTGGGGTCCTGACATATAATTGTCAGGAATTTTTGGCCAAAGTCAATTTAGACAATAAGACGGTCCTTAAATCCATTTTTAAACACTCCACCCTGGCATCCTTAAATGGAGGAGGCGACGTTCTGCTTTGCATGTCCCTGTATACGGGTGGGCTTGCTCCTGTCTAGCAGTCCCAAACCTGGAGCCATCAAAAGAGAGAGATAAGTACACACAATTGTGTTAAGTACTTTAAATTGAATTTAGAGAGAGGAATACTTCATTTATCCCAAAGAAATTCAGCATTGGGAAACAAATAGCTGGCTAGCATCTGCTCAAACCATGGCATTGCCTTAAACTCGTGCCATACAAAGAGAACTCATTAACGCTTTCTACATACACTTCCTCAGAGAGTGGGAGGTGGAGAGTCTGCAACGTGGGGAGGAGACTGCAAGGACGAGCCCAGGAGGACCACAGAGTCTGGTTAGTGAGGGATGAGAAATGGATTGGCCCGTCTCGATTCCCAAGACAACACGCCATCTTAAATGCTGAATGTTATTCGCTGGTGAAAGGTTTTTCATCAGACAAAGCCCACAGAGAGTGACGCATTTGCATTTAGAAGACTCCCAATACCCACCGCCAACTCCCTCGACAGATGCTTCAGAGCTGCTGAGGGCATTCCCATAGCGTTTCGACGCAGCTCAAGTTCCTTAAAGGGAACATAGCATAGTGGTAATGAAAGAAAATAGGGTATCTTGTTATCTTTTTATTATCCACGTTATTATCCTATTTTTTAAAAAAATACATATTTTTCTATTTTCACAGTAATGCAGAACAAAAAATCATGATTATGATTCACATTAAGTCAGTTCTCAAAAAGTATTGTTGTCTTGTTACAGCCAGCTCAAATCCAGCCAATACATGAGTGGATGACCCAGAAGAAAAAGAAGAAGGGTTAGGAAGTTCCGAAGAGTAATCTACGTACTACTTTTCGTAGTTGTCAAGTGGTCTACAGAAAAGAGATTGAGAACAAATTAAATTCTTAAGGACTGGCCATTATTTGTTGAACCAATGCAGCTACAGTGGCCACTCTTTTGCAACTGCTTCTTTAAGTGAAATTTTCATTTTCTGGCAGAAGAGTGATTGGTGTCCCAAGGTTAAACCCGTAGTGTCATTACATTGACACAACATTGGGTAAGTGACAGAATTTAAATAAAATGTTTTAAAGGGGACCTAGAGTCAAAATCCGTTTTTTTCTAGTATTGTCGGAAAACAGCAGTATACCCATAAGGAAAGTTTGAGACATTTTGAACCACTCTTAAATTCATAAATTTTCACTCATAAATTTGATAAATGTATGTTTTAAAAATGTGTGCCTAGAAACGGCACCATCAGGAAAGCTGCAGCTTATAATGTCATAAGAGTCTCACTCACCCCCTTCCTCACGAAAATAGTTTGCATAGGCCCATCACTCCCAAACGGCCCACCCCCGCTAATGTTATTGCGGCAGTGACGTTGTGAAGTGCAAGGCAAAATGGCAACTCATTTTCATAGGTGTGCTGCTCTCCTTGGCTGTACAAGCGGTGTGCAAACCTTACCTCCCCCGAAAAAATTGCCTCCCTGACGAAAGAAATGGCCGTGATGCATAGCTACGGTTTATTTTTAACCGTATTCCATGACATTTAGCCACGGATTATTTACTGCTATAACAGCAGTTGTTTCATTTTACATCAGACAGTTTTACAAACCTGTCGGCGTCTCTCAGTGTTTGATGTGACCACACCAAGCTCAACAATCATTACAAGCTGTATTACATTGTTAGATTAGATAATTTTTTTAAATTGTTAAAATGAGAACATACTTGTTTTGATGTAATTAATTATTCTTTCGTGTGGCAGTGAAGGCAGCCAATCAGTGCGAAGCTCTCCGCATGTCATTATGAGGTTGTCAGAGCCCCTTCAGTGGCACAGAATTTGCACAGAACGCACAAATTCACACATTAAATATTGTAATATTGTATTGTAAATATTTGAAGAGGTTTTTAAGTAGCTTCTGAATAATGATAAGAGGGTAGAGACATGAAATAAGAGACATGAAAGCTTTTATTGCTTTATTATCATGTATCAACTAAAAGCAAGTGAAAATAATACATGAAATTTTATACTAAAATACTTTAAATTATTTTAAAATATTCATTAAGTTTTGCATTTATAGTTACCCATTCTAATTTAAGTTCAGTTCATCAGCATTCTAAGCATGTCATTAGTGTAATTGCTAGTGATTTAGACCAAATACAGTTCAAAGCAATCTAAATATTTCACAAAGACACCGGCTAACAAAGATATATCTGTGTAGCATGTGAACAGGGATATTACATGGACTCAAACTCATCAATGCGCTGTTTGGTGTTTCCCTGTCGAATTTGTCGTAAAGTCTTATACTTGTCTCTCCCTAACTTCACATTCTCAGCATGGATCAAATCATTCTCTGTCTTCTTGTTTTCATTCTGAGCATCTGCAAGCTCCAAGCGTAAAGCCTGCAAACACAATCATAAAAATACAGTATCCATAAGGTTGTGCTTTTGATTTCCTTAGTACACAAATAGTAATAAAATGTATTCAATCAATGTAACATTGTTAGTTTGCTCTGGATAAAAGCAGCTGTTAAATACAAGAATGAAATCACTGACATATTTAAAGGAGTTGTGAACAAAAGAATAACAGGACTAACAAGTATGACCATGTAAATTAAATTGTTCTGCTGTTGGGAAAAATGTAAATGATGATTCATTAGGTCATGCTACTTGTTTTCTGTCTTCAGCTTTCCAGGTATCTAGGATTAGGACATGTTTTCCCATTGCAGCACTGGTGTCTATGATTAATCTGTAAGCAATTGCAGCTCTTTCATAATTGCTGGCTGCGAAAAGTTCTCACAAGTACAAGTGTTTGATGTTCTGGTGAACCTTCACATGTTTTTTGTACACATTTATAATCATATTTATAAATGATTGTTATAAATGATTGAGATTGTTGCTCTTGAAATACCAAAGAGTTGGGCTGAAAAGGTTATGGATGCTTCTGCTAACCATGCTCCCACAGTTTGTCGTGTTTGGAAATCTTGAGTTTTATGAATTAATCACTGCTGACATTGGTCCAAACTGATATGTAACCAAGACGATAGATACTCAGCACTCAACTTCTCAACCACTGACAAACTGGATGTAGAGAGCATTAAAGACCCCTCTGTGCCCTCTAAATATGAAGATGTGCTAAAATAGTGGCTAAATTTAGATTGGCTGCCAAGTCACAGACACAGAAGCTTGCTAAATGAATGCTTCCTGAGCAGCCAGTCTACACCTTCCCTTTTCCCCTGAGTTGCATGCTGAGGTGTCCAAGTCATGGGAAGTCAATACTAGTCATGTATATTTACCCTGCTCACAAATTTTTATGGCAACATGATGGGGCTGGACGGCTATGGTGATACCCTGGGTGAAGAAGACGCTTGCCAGCTATCTGTTCACTGGGGACGCATTGTCTTTGTCATTGTCTTTGTCAAGTAATTTAAGTGCTTCCAAAATGAACATTAAGTAACTAAACATTTTGGCGACTTCGGCAATTATGAAAATAATTCTTTCAGAAACTGTTCAGCCATGTTTAGATTTCCCCATATGCCTTTCTGAATTTAGGTTTTAGCTTACTATTGATACAGGTCAATATGTTCCATTTGGAACTTGGAACACTGACATCAGTTGAGAAGGGGATTGCAAACAGCTGGAAAGTCTTGAAGTCAGCAAAATGCTGATCAGACTGATCAAAACGCTGATCAAAATGCTGAAACAGGATTGTAATAGCAGAGGCATTTTCCCAACACCAAATGTTGAAAAATTAAAAATTATATCTCAGTTCCCCACTCTTACTTTTTTAGACTCTTTTAAAGAGCCTGTGTCATTCAGGCTCCTTAGAGCTGATTACTTGCACTGGCATTTTCTTTAAAAAAAGGAACAGCATATTTCAGTGGTCTTTATCAAAGCACATTTTAGTGCATTCAAATGTAGAAAAACAGGAAGTGTCTAATATATTTTTCATGTGATTTACATCAAAATTGGAAAATATATTTGATGTTGAGGGTTGATAACAATGATGTGATCAATCATATTGACATGAACAACTTTCACACTGACACCCATAAGATCCTATATGGTCAATGAACCCTAACCCTACACCCCAATTATAGTCTTAGGAGAAAAGCCACACTTAAGACTACAAAATTCTAATTAACAGGCATTCAACCACAGGTGAGTCTAATAATTCATTTAAGAGGTGTCCAGCAGACAGGTGACTATAAAAGGGCATTACTTAACAAATAAAAGCTTGAGAAAGGAAATCATTTCTTTACACAAAAAAATGGTGAGGGCTACAAGAAGATCAGTCAAAATACTATAGCAAAAGTGATCCAAAAATTTAAGAAAGATGGAAGTGCAACCATCTTACAAAGACGTCCAGGCCGTCCACGGAAGTTAACATCTCGACAGGAGATGAGAAGGGTTCTGATGAGCACGGTTGAAGAAAATCACCATGTAAATTCACTGCAGTTAGCTAAAGCAGTAGAAAGCCAAACTGGAGTGACAGTTTTCCGTGACACCATATGGCACACAATGCAGAGGAATGGCATACATGGGTATCGTCCACAAAGGAAGCCTCTCCTAAAGCCCATGCACAAAAAAGCACGCCTAGAATTTGCTAGGGCCCATGCTGAAAAAGATGAAAACTACTGGGACTCTATATGCTGGAGTGATGAGACAAAGATCACTTTTATTGGAACTAATGTTTTTAAAACTGTTCTGTGTCGTAAGGTGAGGATTTCAAAGAAAAATGCATGGTGCCTACAATGAAACATGGTGGTGGCAGTGTCCTTATGTGGGGCTGCATGAGTGCTGCTGGTGTTGGGAAACTGCATTTCATTGATGGTATCATGAACTCAGCAATGTACTGCTCAATACTGAAGAAGAAGATGCTGCCATCGTGGCACTTGGTTGTCATGCACTTTTCCAACACGACAATGATCCAAAACACACATCCTAAGCTACTGTTGCATTTCTGAAGAAGAACAGGGTGAAGGTGATTGAATGGCCAAGTATGTTTCCTGATCTGAACCCAATCGAACACCTGTGGGGAATTCTGAAGCGACAAGTTGAGCATCACTCTCCATCCAACATCTAGGCTCTAAAAGAGGTTATTCTTGAAGAATTGGAAAAAGATAGATGTTGCAATATGTCGGGAACTTGTTCATTCCATGCATAGAAGACTTGGTGCTGTCCTTAAAAATGGTACTTATACAAAATACTAGATGTATTAGTTTTTGTTGCGGGGTGTATTCATTTTTGCTTCAACCAATTTGATTAAAGCTGAAGAAGTGTTTAATAAAACTCAGCCTTGTGAAAAGTTTGAAAATTGTTCTTTTATTCATTGTACTTTTTGAAGGGGGTGTACTCATTTATGCTGAGCACTGTATAGGCTTATTATAAGGTGTTAGGTTTAGGGTTGGCATAAACATCATAGTAATCAGCTGTTTTGTGGGTTACAGTCATTGTGCTATTAAATGTCAATGGGGGTGTATTACCAACAGCATAATTTTTTATCAGTCCACTTTGATGTTTACAGTTAAATTCATGTTCTCACTGTTTATTGGTTTTAAAAAGCACAATGTGGCAATAGCGCCATAGTGTTTGGGCTGGTCATTACTGGTGGCAGCTATATTTTATTTTTTGTATTTTCTCAATTATATTATTCAGTTCTTATACTCACTTGTAGGTGTTTCTGGAGGCGTTCATTCTTCGTAGTTTCTGTTATTCGCTGCTCTTCACTGCGGTCTTGATACAGCTCAGTTGGTATGAGCTCAGCGCTGGCCTCAGCACTACTCTCATCATTTTCATCATGGTCGTTCTCTGTCTGAGATAATGTCTGGATGTGGACCCCAATTAGCTTACTCTTCAACACCTCTTTAGTCCGCTCCAAATCTACCTCAACCATGACCGCCTGCCAAGATACTCATACAAAGAAAACTTGGTAAACTAATGAACAGTGTAGCAGAGGCAGTGCTACATGTAAAAGTCTTACTTTTTTCTGCCATTTCCTGGCTTCATCCTCCTTCTTCTTCTTGGCATCCTCCAAAAGAGTGATCTTAGATGTCAGTTCAGCCAACTCTGTAGCCTTTGGAGACATTTTTCAAATAATAGTTTAATTATAGTCCATTAACCCATATCTAAATGATAACACCTTCTTATTGCTATAGAACACAAAGGAGTTTCTTTGTTTGAATGCAGAACTTGCAAGTGACTATTTAACAAACAATTACATCACACAGTAACCAAAAGCTGTTGATCTAGAAAAATGTTTTTTGTGGGTATTACATATGACATAAAGTGAAGGACATGTACAAGACATACGCTGAACCATAATTATCATCAGTCCTAAGACATTGTGTTCATTTAAATGGATAAATACGAAGATTTGATAGTTTATGATCATCTTTCATATAATGATAATTCGTTCCAACACCCAAATATACACAGACATACAATTATGTTTTGCTGCTTTACAGTATCAGTACAAACTTTACCCACCAATGTACAGCTAAAAGTAAGCATGTCTCATACTAAAGACATATAGAGACATAACAGAAATGAAAAAAATATGATTTGAGATGTTTTTCTAAATGAATAATTTCCTCATACCAGACTTTCCTGACTCTTAAACTGATTTTCAGATTGCTGAAGTAGTGCTGTCTTCACATCTTCTGCAACCCTTCGGTCTTTCTCTAACCTTTCAGCCTCTTCTTGAGCAATCTTCCTCTCCCTCTCCAAGTCCAGTGCTCGCTTGGTCTGCTCTTCCAGTTCTGTACAACACAATAATACTGCATCTCACACAAATAAATGTAAAATGTGTGTAATATGTGTAAATAAATAAGAGGGACTCGGTCATGTTGACAATGGGGGCTTGCTTTAGGTAGGTATTGGGGCTACAATGACAGTACATTGTATCTTGTCATGAGTATATTGTTGCTGTTGTCATATTGTCAGTTGGCCAGGACATGAACAAACCTTTATCACGTCTTAAGAGGCTATGAGCCCTCTTGAAATGTTTTTAGGGCAGTTGGCCACAGAGAGAGGTGTTAATACCTCTTTATTAATGAGTCAGTCAGCCTCAATCAACATGTTCAGTTGTTTCATGCCAGCATTTCATACCCTGAACGTGATCAATTATAAAAGGTTTATATTTCTGTCAGGCTATCTGGAGACTTTGTCATTGTGTCCCCTTGGGGGTTCTGCACACCACTGCAAAGGGTTAAGGATCCAGTTTGTCACTTATCCAATTCCAGCTGTAGAAAGTCTATCACTGTTGTAAATGTAGGGCAGGAAAAATAAGAATAGTCTAGAAGAACTTTGTAAAGGACAGAAAGACACTGGGCTGAGATGAGGCATTGATTTGTGTCTTGACTTAAGACATCTTGCCATGAGATTTCCAGGTAAGCTGAAGGATTTGAATCTAGCTCAATACTTGTGGCTCTGAGGTACAGGTTTCGGACATATTGTCCCAATCCAAAAAGAAACACTACACCCTTTCATGCTGTGGCCCACATACATTTCTTTCACATCTTGAGCAAAACCCTAGTGTTACATTGAATTCCCTTGTAAAACTTAATAATAATTGACCCAAATCCATGCCTTCATGCCCCAGCCAGACAGAACATTACCTTAAAACTTTTGTGAATTGAGAGAGAGACTACCTGTTTAACCAAACAAAGTCAGGTAGGAGTATTTAGGATGCCTGTATTGAAAACAATCATTATTTTTTGCTATTTACTTTAATGTTAGTGATGTAGTAATTACACACCTTGCTATGATCTAATTAGATTGAAATTTGTAGATCTAGTTTCAAACCCTCTTGAGCTGTTTTAGTCTGCTCTTCTATTTGTCTGAGTCTTTCCATGAGGTCCATTGTCTCTCTTGCAATCTTTTCAGTCTCTCTCTCTGCATTTTCTCTTCTCTTTTTCTCATTTTCCAAAAGTGCCCTGTAATTAAAGCATATTTAAATAAACAAACAAAAAACATTTAAAAAAACAAACTTTCAAACAAAAAGGTATAATCTGATAGTACTGATACATGGACACTGTACTTCAATCTTGTTTTTGCCCATGGAGTGTTTATAACCTCCCTTGGACTTTTAATTTTTATGTAGTTTATTTGATGCAATTCAATTGATTTTTTATTTCTATACCATTTTTTTGCAATGTTACGTAGCTTTACACAAATAAAAATGTAAAAATTCAGATATTAAATGTTCTTGTCATACCAGGCCAGCAGAGGGAGCCCTTACCCCGGAACTGTTTGCGAACGCTCCCTCTGCAGCATCTTCCTGTTTAGTGGCCATAAAACAGAGGCCCAGCAAACAGGAAGTGGCAAAGTGTTGATTTGCCTTTTCCATTTTTCTTATGTGTTTCCTAGTTCCTTGTGTTTCTTGTTCCTTGTGTTTAGGCTTTTCTGGATTTTGACCTTGGACTGTTTTTTGGTTTATTGGATTGTTTTGCTGCCTGCCCTTGCTGTTTCTGAGTTTGTGATTGCCCTGTATATGCCTTTTTGTCCGTGTTTTGACCCTGCTTGTTTCGACCATGTCTATGAAAAACACGAACATGGATCCATTCTCCTCCGCCTCCTACGTTGTCATTACTTCACTTTTGTTATAATTTGTTATTACTTCATGTTTATAAATTGTCCCTATACGTATTAGTCTGTTTCATCTAGTTTCTATTTCAGTTGCTTGTTTTTCTGTGACTGTTCACAAGATTGAAACCAGCTGCCTAAATTATGTAGCCTTGTGCTGGAAAAACAACTCTGATAGATTGAGGCATGGATTCCATAAGACCTATGAACATGTCCTGTGGTTTTAGGCACAGAGTGGTCTGTGTGTGCATGTGGGGGTGTACACGGTCTACAACAATCTTTATCAAGTAATATCTAACATGGTAACATGATGGTAACATGATTAAACATGTTTAAGCATGAATTAGCATGATTTAGCATTATGTTATTATCTTTAACTCTCATGGGTCTGTGGGTGTTTTCTAGGCCCTGGAGATTTTTTGACATTTTTTTTAAATTCATATAAACATTTTATTGGCTAAAATCCCATTGTGCCTATATTGAGTTTTCAACTGATAAACCAGTGCCTACTAAGGAGCAAACAACAACATACCCATGTTGATGACTTTACTCACTCCACAGACTGAAGGCTCTCCACACAACACTGATATTACTCAGTGGTGATTGACTTGTTCCCTTTAGAGGGTGACTTAAATAGTCTGTAAGTATGTTTTAGTTTTCTGTATTGGCTATTGACTGTTTAAATGTGTTTGAGTTTTGGACAGTGTAGAGGAAACAAGGATGTGCAGATGGATTTATGTTTTCAGACAATATCATTCAGACAAATACGCTGTAACCCTGGTTCCCTGAAGGGAACAAGATGCTGCGTCGAAACGCTATGAGAATGCTACCAGCGTTTATGCACTCTGAACAGGTGTGTTGAATCACTGAATACGAGGCGTGACGTCACAGACAGGGTGACATCATGACCAGGAAGCTATGAAGGCACATGCGTTGCACTGCTCGGTTTGCCCATCTGTCGCTAGCATAACACGGTGACCAGGGTCTCCTAACACTGGACCCTGAGAGAGGAACCAGGGTTCTCTCCACATCCATCAAAAAGCACAGATACACTGTCTCATGACCTTTACAATGTGAAGCGGATGTCCCCTTGGGGAGAGCCCCCTGGATTTGAGCCACCACTAAAGGGGTTCCATGTACCCAGCAGACCCAGGAGTTGCTGAAACTGCTACACAGTGAGTGACAAGCCTTGCTTGACTCTCGATACTGCAGAGAGGAATGAATTACATGAGCGGGAGACAGATGTGCCCACATCGTGGTGCAATCCTATATGTCACAGAGATAGGTGGTTCTCTGAGCTGGAGAAAGCACACTCTTCTCGGGATTTAGTCTAAACCCTGGCACTTTCATGTGGGCAAGAACGGAGGGAGATAGAATCAGCTAATCATCGATATAATTCAGTATGCGGATGCCCTGGAGCCTCAAAGGGGCTGCATCCATGCATTTGGTGAAAGTGTGGGGGGAGAGAGCAAGGCCAACAGAAGAACTCGATATTGGTAAGTTTCGCCCCTGAATGCCCAGAGTTACCCCCAGGGGGGGTGACCCTCTGAGGCCCTGGAAACATAAGAGCTTCCATGAGTGGGTACATGGGAGGGGCTGCTCCTGTCTGGAAACCCCCTGGGAATGAGAACGATGGGGAAAGAAGCACAGAAGTGCCTCAGCTTGCTTGCATGCCTCCTGGGAGGAAGACCCTGTCCTTTACTTAAAGGTGGGGCAGTGTGAGCTATAGATGACATCCTGAGAAATATCAGTTAATTATATTTCTCAGTCACATACTCAGATGTGACCTTGCCACTCTCATTCATTCCAGAAGCAGTTTGGCCTGGAGGGCTTGCAGCATGTGCATACTATACAAGGTCGTGGCGGCCTGACCTGCTGCCATGCACCCCCTGCCCCCTTGCACAGCGGTTTGGAGGGCAGGGCAGGAACCTTAAGATATGTTGCCGCTTCGGGTGCCAGATAGCCAGCAAGCGTCTGTCCTATGCCTATGCTCATTAATCCCTATCACATTCCCATAAAATTGGTAGACAGAACTAGAAAGGCAAAAAGAATATAACGCTAACGAGGGCTCCCTTCTCAAAAAGAGCCCTCCAGGACGAGCACCCGCATGCTATGATTCTTATCGGAGACGGGTCTCTGGTGTGACGGGCGAATGCTCTAACATCAAGCTCACAATGTGGACAGCCCTCAGGGCTGACTGAGCGTGCTATGCTCTTAAACAAACAGCACAGAGCGTGTGTATCCCCACCCGTAATGAAACGCAGGCAGAGAGGAACACACGTTCTGAAAAACTTTGTCTTTCCCTTAGCCAGTGGCATTCTAACTTAAATGCTTTCCCTCCCTGGTCTAAATACATAGAAAGGCAAACAATCGAAAGACAATTCAACATAGAGAGCTTCGCCGAATGAAAGAAGCTAACCCGAGCAGCGCAACACACGTGCCTCGTCACCCCATTTGTGATGTCACGCCTCATAATCAGTGATTCAACACACCTGTTCAGAGTGCATAAATGCTGGTAGCATTCCCATAGCGTTTCGACACAGCTCGAGTTCCTGAAAGGAAACCATTGTTCTCCACTTAAAACTGAAGATAAAAAAAGAGGCATTGTGTGCTGTTACACTGAGGCTTGCACATTTGGTTCTGATTGATCAACTTGATTATCTGCATTTTCCAAGTCTAATAAGACCAGGAAGTGTGTAATACCTTCTGCATGCATTGTGAGTCACAGTCATATAACCACCAGCTGACAACTAAATGTCACAACAGCCTCTGAAATAGTATCTAACAGGAAAATTCTCACTTTTATTAGTTAAATGAATGTGCCTAACTTGCAATGTTTTCTAAAAAAGCTTTAATGAAGGCTATTTCTGTGGTGGTCTCACATTTTGCCATGGAACAGGAAGTTGTTGTAAATTAAACACAATATCCAATTTGCCCCAGACTTTACATTTGATAAGAATTTTGGCCTGGAGACACCTCCATGCCAGCATTCAGTTACAATCATAGCTCCACCAGCTGGTAGCATAAAATCTGCCACATATAAGTGTGAGGTTCCGACTAACACTGCTTGCAGCTTTAATATTTTAATTGTACTTAGTATTTTGCTTAATGTCATCACCTCTCTTTTTGTCTCTTGTTTTTTTCCTCTTTGGCCTGTGCTTTCATCTGTTGCACCTCAATAGTGTCTGGTTTGCGGCGACTCATGTAAAGATCATGGTTTCCCATGCACAGTGCCAGAATGCGCTTGTTAATGCGCAAACGAGGTGTGTAAAACACAAAATCCTGTTGTTGGAGCAAAATACATAATATTTAAGATGAATCAGTTGTCTTTATCATCATCTATAAACTAAATTACATTTACATTTACATTACATTTACATTACATTACAAGATTTAATTTGTTAAATGTTAAACTTCAGCAATACACATAAAGCAATTAATTAATTAATTTTATTAATGGATAGAAAAGGTTAAATAAAATATAAATATTTTTAAAAATAAAATTTTAATTAAAATTTTTATACCGGTGACTTTTTGTCTATGGGCTTTATGACAAACTTTTTGTCATTAAAAGAAATGTTCCGTATCTCACTCCATGGGAATCCAATCTTGGGTGTCAACCTGTTGAAAATGAATATATTATATGAATATATATATATATATATATATGGCTGTCTAGTTTGCAAAGTAAATATTACAGATGTAACAGATCCAAGAGGCAGAATATAACAAAACCATACTTGTCAGAACGTTCATATATGTTAAGTCCCAAGGCATCGACACCCAACCACAACTCTGATCCTTTTTTGTTTTTGATACTAAAATAGTTGACTCCATACATTTCCAGATCCTGGGCTATCTTTAGGTACTCCATCATTGCATCCTCTCTGTGGAAATAATGCTCTGTTAAGTATGTATTAAATATAGTGTTAGGTAAACATATATATACTGTATATATGTACAACAGTAAATTTCAATTTGTACCTAAGCACGTTCTTGTGTTGCTTATGCCACACCTGAATTCGTTCCTCCCATTGCTCTTTTGTCAATTTATGTTGTTCCAAAACCCTAGTAAAAAAAATTTACATAGTAAATGTCATTGCATGCTTTTGTTGGTGTTTATTCCCCTAAATATAAAGAGAAAAAAACCTTTGAGGAAGCAATCTGTCTTTGCACAGATATCCTGGAACATGATATTCAGAATTGTAGTCACCGTATTTCATCTGCACAGCATATGAGGCCAGTATAACAGCTGTTTCCGGTGGGCAGTAGATATCATCATTTAATATTCCCTCTTTCACCTGGAGAAAGAACAGCCGCTGTGTAGCTTCCTGAATCAACTCTTCAACCACATCCTCTGGGTAGAATTTTGCACGGAATTTTATCAGCAGTGGATTTTCCTTCCTAACATCTTGGGCAGTCACCTGTAAAAAAATTAAACATGTTAGATATTTGGACGTTATTATAATAAGGTATGCTGCCAATAAAACTGAATCAAGGCAAACCCTTTTATTTAGTTTCAGCCATGTAGAGAAGCCTTTGCTGTCCTGATACTGCAGCCCAAAGTACCAGATCTCTCTGAGCCCAATTGTTTTCACAACCTTCAAGAAGACAAATGCAACGCAATGTCACTAAATGTTAACCCTAACGGTGTTCTCCTGCCTGCTATGTTTAAATAGCTAGCTTCACTAGCGGACATATGATTGTCTGAAGCTTCTGGGTCTGTTTTCTGGGTAGTTGATAGACTATTATTACATTTATTTATTTGGCAGAGGTTTTTATCCAAAATGACATACAGTGAATTCAAGGTATACATTTTTATCAGTACTTGCTTTCTTTAAGATCGAACCCGCAAGCTCTGCACTGTTAATGCAATGCTCTACCAGTTGAGCTAAGTGCCACATACTAAGATGTTACAATATCAGGACCTCATAGACATACATTTTACCAGGATTACATCTGAGACATTCTCTTTCATTTTACTCATTAGGGTATAAATGACTGCACCTATGAAACACGAAATTGGTACACATGGAAACACCTTAACTCTATAATACTAAATATCTACATATTACTGGCCCATGTGCAATGACAATCACAATTTTTTGGGGACGGGGGGTGTCCACACCAAAGCCTAGATATAGACGCAGCCTTGTTAGCTCAACTGGTAGAGCATTGCATAACACTGCAAAGGTTGTGAGTTTGATCCCAGGAGAAGGCAAGTTCTGATAAAAATATGTGTACCTTGAATTTACTATAAGTTGCTTTGGATGAAAGTGTCTGCCAAATGAATAAATGTAAATGTAAACGCAGTGTTGCTATTAGCGATTTATAATTGTATTGATTTACTATTGATTTACAATATAACTATTGGGTCCGACTGTGTCAAACACTAAGGAATGTTACAAGCACCAGCTTCTTGTCATTTGGAAGCCTGTTTGTCTGCCTGGTAGTCAAGTCCAAGCATGAGGGGAAAAAAAGATGATTTACTTTAAAGATTAAAAGAAGGCTTTAGGATGTGTTTCCCCTCACAAGAGCGATCTAGGCTTTTACAGACAATTTTGACGATTTATAGTTTTGAACTTTGTTTGTTTTATAGTTTAAATGTTTTGTATCCCCAAAAGGATGTATGGTTAGGTCAAGTTCTGTATTTGTGTCACAAATCAATCTCTGATAAAAACAGATCCAGATTGATGACTGGTTTGTTAACTATTGTGTCAAATCCAGCATGAGGACTGATTTGTCAAAATTAGCTAAAGGACACGTACTTTCACAACTAGGTTTCTGCCAGAACACAAGAATTTTCTTAGGTTCACCTTTGAGGGCAAGCTCACCAATACAGAGGGCTTCCTTTCTGTGTCTTCAGGGCTCAAAAACTGTTAGGACTCATGACAGCTGATTAAACATGATTCAAATGGGGTCTGCTGCACATGAGACTATTTCTTGACAAAATAAATGGATTTTATTATTATGCATTTCCTCTACTATCTTGCTCCCAGTAGTCCTAGCCAGTGTTTGACAAAGCTAGTGATTCTACTTCTATTAGCACCATTCTGGCCTCTGTATTTCGTCGTCAGTCATAGATCCTGGTCAAAGATTTAGAAAATATGCGTCTGGCCACTGTTTATGTGGGAGCTGTGTCTGTTAGCCATCAATCTGTTAATGTAGCCTATATTGGGAGACATCCTTTGTCACTGGAGCAAGAAAGGCTTCACCTACTGACCTATGTACATTGTGCAGGCGAGTGGTATAAGACCTCTTAGGTCTTTGTTTAGGTGGACAAACTGAGATAATGTGGTCAAAAAAACAGCAGCTATCTGGATCTGGACCAAAGGATCACTGGATAATGTTACTACCTTGGCCTACGAGGCCTGTGACTTAGAGTCACCTTTGGGCATTAGAGCCATTTCTGTCAGGGGTGTAGCATCATCTAAGGCTCCGTCTAGTGGAGCATTTCTAAGTGATATTTGTGCTGTAGCAGGCTGGCTCCCTCCACATGCATTTATTTGATTGTACAGATTGGCATCTGATTGGCATCAGCATTAAGTTCCCTCGAAAAGGAATGCCTCGCATGTATTCAACATGGTTACTACTCTGAACATGGTTCCTACTCTGTTGAATCACTGATCACGAGGCTTGGGGTCACAGACGGGGTGACATCCTGACCAAGACGCTATAAAGGCATGTGCATTAGGATTAGGGTTAACTTAGGGTTAGGGTTAGTTAGCGCTAGTTGGGTTAGTTTTTTTTATTCGGCAAAGCGCTCTATGTCGAACTGTCTGTCGATTGTTTGTCTTTCCATGTATTTAGACCAGGTAGGGAAAGCATTTAAGTTTGAATGCCACTGGCTAAGGGAAACATAAAGAGTATTTCAGAATGTGTGTTCCTCTCTGCCTGCATTTCATTACGGGTGGGGTTTCATACACACTCTATATGGCATGATGTTTGAGGTCATCATGAGGTCACCAGAAACCCAGGTTCGAGACCCGTCTCTGACAAGAATCAAAGCATGCGGGTGCTCACTTCAGGAGGGCTCTTTTTGAGGAGGGAGTAAGTGCTCCTTGTTCGCGTCCCTCACGGTGTTGCTTCTGCTAAGGCCTTCTATGATATGAAACATTGGAACAAAGAACATTGAGAGCAGATTTAGACTTCAATCCAGGAGAACCTAAGGGCCTGGAGTTTGTGGGGTTCACAGATGGACTTGTTTGAGGGAAATGAGATGGGCTTGTCCTTATCTTGTTCTTCTCCCGTCAGGTCCTCCTTTCCATAGGGTACAGAAACATGCTCTGCTGCTTCTTTCTTCCAAGGAAAGGGATCAACACTTCAGCATTGGTGGGCAGGGGGTGCATAGCACCCGAACTGCTTCTGGAATGAATGAGAGTAGCTAGGTCACATCTGAGTAAAGGACAGCTGATATTTCTCAGGACATCATCTATGGCTCAACCTGTCCTATCTTAAAGTTAAGGAAAGGGTCTTCCTCCCAGGGGGCACACAAGTAAGTGGAGGCACTTCTGTGTTTCCTCCCCCATTGCTCTCATTCCCAGGGGGCTGCTAGAAGGGAGCAGCTCCTCCCATTTACCCAATCATAGAAGCCCTGTTATGTTTCCAGGGCCTTGGATGGTCACCCCCCTGAGGGTCATTCTGGTTGTTTAAAGCCATTGGTTCCCCAGGGCCCTCTTGAGTGCAATCTGCTACCCCTGCCACTTTCAGCTTAATGCATGTATCTTTCCAATGGTCCACCCTGAGAGGTAGCAGACTCGAAGCACTTACAGCCTCTAATGAGGCCCTTATGCAATTTATCTTGGGTGTTCCCTGCCAGGCGAGCATTTCAGGGCACTGACACTCCAGTTACGGTTACCCCAGAGACCAGCCTCAAGGGGCTGGTACCCCTAAAGGATTTCCTTGTCAGCATGGAATCTACTGTCAGACCTATCTCTTTGGGTCCTGTGCACTCTAAAACTAGGCTGCAGAACCCAGTTAATTTCTTGCCCACCAGCTTTCAGAGGGGCCTTCCCCACCGGTGGGCCCAGCACAGGTTCTGGTAATGGAACAAGAAGTAGTTTCTCTGTCAAGGAAGAAGGTCATCAAGGTGGTCCCCCCTCAGCTGAGGCAAACAGGGCTCTACAGCTTCTATTTCATTTTTCCCAAGAAGAGTAGGGGTCTGCGTCCCATCTTAGATCTCAGGCTCTTAAACCGCTCAGTCAGGCAACTGAAGTTCAAGATGCTCACGGTGAGGCAGTCTATTTTCCCAAATCAGATCCAAGGACTGGTTTGTCACCAAAGATGCCTATTCTTCATCCCCATCCTTCCTCAACTCAGGAAGTTGTTGAGGTTTGCGTTCAGGGGCGAAACCTACCAGTATCTAGTTCTTCCGTTATCTAGCTCCCCCCTGCACTTTCTCCAAATGCATGTATTCAGTCCTGGCCCCTTTGAGGCTACAGGGAATCTGCATACTAAATTATATTGACAATTGGTTGATTCTACCTCCCTCAGAGCATCTGGCAGTTCGGCATCGAGATGCCATTCTTGCCCGCATGAAAGAGCTGGGGTTCAGATTACCCTGAGAAGAGTGTGCTTTCTCCATCTCAGAGAAGCATATCAAAGAACCAAGCAATGCCTGTCACTCATGGAGAAGGAGTTTTAAAAACTGCTGGGTCTGACAGCAGCTGTGTCCAACATGATACTTTTGGCCTGCTTTACATGAGACCCATCCAGCTGTTTATCTGCTTTAAAGGTTAGCAAAAAGGAACACTATCTCCAACTGAAGATGTGCACAATCAAATAGAGGAATAGCCTTACCTTGGGCACTAAGAAAATACATCTTTTGTAGGTTTGATAGGTTTTATAACCTCTGGATTGATTTCTCTTTCACTGTGCTATCTTTCTAACAAGCACTTTAAGTTGTCCTAGTTAGGTTGTCCTGCCTGCAACAGCACCTTTATTGTACATGTAACCTCTCGTTAGCTAGGATGCAGTGTCATCAGTGACAAGTTTACTATCCCAAACCATTTGACCAACAGAATCATTTTGCAATGTTCCTTTCAAAGCCTATTTTTATGTCTCTTTAGCACAGGGTGCTTTACACCTTACACCAGTGTGCCGAAATGTTACTGATTTAGTAATTACTTGTTTTAGACAAATTATGCTTGCCCAAGTCTATAACATGGTTCAGCAGTTGTGGTCTTTAGTATAGGGACCCCTAGTGTTACTGTGTTGACAATGTTGAGAGAGTAAAAGAAAGGAAATGTTTTGGTAAAGTATGTATTTCACCCTGTCGGGTGACAGAACCATTTTAGTATTGTCCTTTCAGACAAACGCATACTTGCCCAGAATCACTGACTGCAACAGAATAACTGCCTCTGAAAACAGATCTGCTTGAGAGATGGGGCATCAAGAAAGTGAACCTACTCCATCCTTTAGCTCCACAAGGTTTTCTCACTTTTGTCACAGCAGCTGCAGACTGATGCAAACAATATACCAAAAACTGCACTTCCATCACAAATAAATTCCACAGAGGGATGCAATTTTTATGAAAAGGCAAAAGCAGCCATACAATCAAGTGAATTGAATGCTCATGTGAACTAAAGGGTCTATGAACATCTTCATACATCATACACCATCCCATGAACAACTGTTATTTGAAAGCATAAAACTTCCTATTTGATTGAGGCCCTGCAAAGACTGTTTTCACCCACCTTGTTAAAGGTGATCTAAAGGGGTTAAGCGGAGTATATATTCTTGTTCTGTAATGTGACATAGAGAGAATAGCACTTTGGTTAAGTCTGTAATGCCCCAGAAGCTGTCTAAAAACCTCTTTTAAAAAATGATTTTATGGCGGGGCTATTTAATGGGTGGATTTGAGCGTTCTGCGCAAATTCTGCGCGGCTGGAGGGGCTCTGACAACCTTATAATAATATGCGGAGCGCTGCACAGTGATTGGCTGCCTTCACTGCCACACGACAGAATAATTATGTGACGTCGTCATCTGGCTTCTGAACACATGTGGAACCATTAACTGACCCGAACACACAGACCGAAAGCTATGGCGCAGATTCAGCCTTATATGTTTGAGCCGAACCAGAGGAGACACTGAATTAGAGGAAGAGCCTGTTCAGCAAAGACTGGATTTAAACGTTTCTCAATGGTAAGTTATTTGTAATGTTTGTTTGAACGCTTTAAGCGTTACGTGCCCACAAAGTTCTCCCGTCATAATAAAGTTATAGCCACTACATCCATTTGGACATTAATCCTTTACATCATCATGAATCAAGACTTTATACT
>JBAJNP010000851.1:0-76729 GCA_036877545.1 Yasuhikotakia modesta | reverse complement strand
ACACACACACACACACACACACATATATATATATATATACACACACATTATATATATGTATGTGTGTGTTTATACACACAAATATATAGACTCTCTCTGTCACGCTTATTGATCAGTTTCCTGTTATTCATTTATATTTCCAAATTCTAAGAAACATGATCCGCCTCATTAATAAACTGAACTTTCCGACCTCCTCTTTTCTCCCAGTAAATAAAAAGCATGTAACTCAATAAACTTCTGATGGCAACCTTTAAGTAAAAGGTTATTTTTGCCGAACCATTTGCGCCAAACATTACAACACTGCTTCCCCACGCTTAAGTTACATCTCCACAGGGGTGAACACAAGCAACTTCAGTGGCCCTGGAGAAACACTCCAGTGGAGAGCATGTGAGAGGAGAAGCAGGATCACGTTCCTCCAGCCCATTGATTTCTGATCTTTTGACATTATTTAGCTGCTTCCTATTTTCTCGGCTGTCTGTTTTTTCCACGTGGTGAAAGACAGCAATGTCCAAACAAGCGACGGTCGGGATATCTACTATCTGTCAAAGGCCCGGGTTCTTCCCGGCACTGCAACAGTGGAGAGCACTGACACAGTACCGAGAATTGCTGAGATGAAAATATCACTCTTTATAATGGGGCCTAATCAGATTTCGGATGCCATTTGCCTTCTGGTGAACGGTAGATGAGTGTCGCAGGAGCGGTGTAACCTATACACGTCCTGCGCCCGCTCTGCGCCCCTCTGAGCTGAGCATTAGGAAGGTTACATTTATCAAATGACCGGTCACCAAAGAGGACAGATTAGCATCCGGAATCTACAGCATCTCCTCAGTGCAGAGTAGATCTTTCAACCACCACAAAACGAAAAGGCTAAACTCTGAATAAAACAAATTAAATCACAAATGAGATCTCTATAATGTCTCTCTCGTTTCTGCAATGAGATTAAACAGAAAAGGCCCCATTTTTAGTTTTTTTCTCCTGAGAACAAGTAGCTTGTCTCTTCTGGAACACATCTTGATGTCTGCAATCAAAAGTCAAAGTCAATTTGAACCTACCAAATTCTTCCAAAATCAGTGCTGCCCTCCATAGCATTCGTACCAACAATTGTCTCATTTCTATCTATTTTGTCATTGGAGAAAAATCTAAGACAAAGCTAATACTTGGTTAAAACATAGCAGAGAATGTCTCTCACTAGTAAACAGCAATATATGTGCAACACAGTTTTTCTATTCCCTGCTTCTATTATTAAGACAATTACTATAAGTATAAAATGCTTAAACAACAATGAAAACCCCTGCTTTTTTATCATACTACAGTTATTCCTATGCCACTGAAATACACTAGACTTAAAAACTGCACTAAAACACATACATATATTTAAAGGAACAAACCCCACATTAAACATCTGTGTTATTAACCCATTAAATAATTAATTTTAATAACCAGCACTGGAGAAACATCTCAATTTGGTCAGGCCACAGGTCTAGGCTTTAGAAATTATTAACCTACATCTAAATAATCAAAATGGTGACAGTTTTGTCCTCCATTCTAAGACTAATGGACTTTCAATGAGGCAAAAAACAAAACAATTACTTTTTAACCAACGACTGCAGTCCCAAATGAAGGTTTAGTGGTGGCCTTCAAAACAGTGACAGTGAAAACAGTGAAAATTAAGCTCAACTTTATCACAAACCAACACAATGAATCAAATAATCCTTCTGTCTTTTACAATCTATAAATAAGACAACTTCCTATACTGTGACATAAAAGTACAATAGCATTTTCACTAATAAGTACCAAGGGATTGTTTGTGTGCCAAAGCAGAAAAAGTTTCTTTTGTGACCTCACGGGGGCGTGCCACAAATTATCATTAGCGCACTCTACTAACTAAACAACATCCTGCCCACATATTTTACTCTCATTTAGCAATTTATTAGCAATTTACTCATCCCTTCTCTAATTTAACCTTAAAAACAGCAATTCTTCCTCATGCCATTACTTTTCTAATAACTAAATTTTTAGTTAATTTCAACACAGCCGTGTCACTTTAGAACTACATTTTGCATCTACCTTTCCAATTACTTTCAGAGTTTGGGATTTGCAAATTTGCTTTCATGTCTTATGTTGGCAGATAAGTCCGCGCTGCTGGCCATGAAAGCAGCGTTTTAATGAGCTGTACTGAGGTTAATTGGTTCGCTAAGATCCACGAGTCATGTGTCTCAATATGAAATTAAGCTATTTCCTGGAGTTTCTCTGACTTATTTAATTAAAAACACTTCAGCCCAATTTTCATTTCCCACAGTATACAGAGTGAGGAGCAGTGCGCTTGGATTGGGACCTTTTGCATTGGGACCCTTTTCTCCCTCTGTTTGAATAAGCATTTAATCGTCAAGGACAATTAACCGGGAGAATGCAGTGTATGCGATTAGCATATTAGCATACAGTACGATATAAATGCCACTGCTGGGTTTGACGCTACTCTGCGCTGTCATTTTTACAATATATACGAAATTTGAATTCCATTTCCTCTGTCCGCCATTGTCAGTGCACACTAAATTAGTACACTATTCAGTGAAGTAAAAGTACAATGACCTGACCGGCAACAACGTAACGCTAATTACGGAGTTACCAGTAAATGCTATTAAAGCAGCACTCTGACGCACTACTGAGTGACTATCAGATAGATGCTCATAAACCACAACATAAGAAAAACTAACAGATCAAAATCTACAGTTTCTGTAAGTTATTTAACCATATTTATAGTGTCAAGAATTTCCTTGCCTATACGATTAATCAATTACGTCAATCAACAACAATTAACAACAACCAAACAGCCAACCAACAGAATAACAACAATATATTATTATGCTGAGAAAAGGGCCCATAATTTTTTCTCCAAATTCTAGTTATGCCCATAATATTCACTTATTATTAGAGGAGACATAAGGTGAATCTGCCCACATATGAGTCCCTGTAATTAACATTAGGTGAAAGTGTTAAGGTGTCTCTTGCTGATACGGTTCAATTCTCCTGACAGAGTAATTACGGGCTGCTCAATAGCCGACCATTTCACTAAAAACTAATTCAATCCATCTTCATTTCCCCAGCTCCTCCCCTCTGATTGATGGATAGGCATCATTAGACGGTGACAAAACACTGAGTTGAGTGTGCAGAAGGAAATGTGATAATTCCTGAACCACTGAAGGATGCGTTTACACACACACACACACACACACACACACACAAACAGTCACCTGTCTGGTTCATTTATTACAGCAGGATTCTGGACAAGTGGGTGGAACCAGAGGGAGAGTTTTGGGTCACTGACTGGGGCAAACTGGGAGAGCTCACACACACACACTCCCAGGCACCAACGCTGCTGTGTATTCAGTCATAAACACACACAGTGCTTGTTTACCGTGACCCCCTCACACCGGACACTAATGTTCTCCTACAGACATTTTTATAGCAGCGTAGCCCACTTACAACACACACACACTTTCTGTAGTGTGTGTGAGGCTCAGGTCGCTTTCAAACAGCAACCACAAACCACTGATTAACAGAGAGTTGTCTGCTTCACTATATTTTAAGTCTATAGCTATATTCTGACCCAGTCCGGCCATATATCTTAATTATGTGTTCTGTTTTTTTTCCCTCAACAGGGAGGGCCCCAGTGCTGCTGTACGGGGCCTCCCTAAATAAGTGCTTTGCAAACTCACGGTCTGTGTTCTGAGATTACACACCTTACTCTGAGCTTTAGGAAATCTGCCTTAAAGCTGAAGTGTGCAATTTCTGCACCACCAGTGTCACAATTATGCAAAAATAATGACCGTTTTTAAACAGGTTTCCTAAACACACACCCACACCGTCTGCCACCGGTCGGTCAACGGAAAATATTTCCACATCAAAAATGACACACTCCAGCTTTAAGAGAAAGGTCAGCGACCCACAGACCAATCAAAGACTACTTCTAATTATCTCAAACTCACAGAAGAAAATATGCATTTCTAAGGCAGATGGAGTCTTTGTCTGCACGTAAATCTGGGAAATCTTGATAACAGACGGCGGGCGCTGTGGTGACGTGATGCCGGCAGGGTGCAACGGTTGGGCGGTGCGGGCGATCGAACAGCTAAAGAACATGGTGGTCTCACAGTGATTATCTCACTCTCCTTTTCCCCAGCTCCTGGTTTCAGGGTCAGTGGTGCTACTGAAACTCGGCTGGCCTTGCCATTTCAATGATTGAATTTGGTCTGGATCTCTCAATCGATTGTGTGCAGTGACCCCCGAGAGTCCCTCACGTGAGCTCCCCACCGCAGCCTACGAATGGGCCAAAGAACTGCGCCTGTACGCAAACAACACGCAAACACATTCACGGATTCAAATAAACTCACATACACATTCACAAAAACCAAATACACACTACTGAATGCCCACGCTAGAAAGCCACCGGCTATAGACAGACATTCACACTGGGTGGAGTTCACAAAGAATAAAGTGCGCATCATTTCCCACTGTGATCGCAACACCTGAACATATAAAAGTCTTACTTACTGCCTGCTTTGTTTTGGCAGTAGTAATTCAATGTTAACTGCTGCAGGGCTGAAGTGTTAAGTTTCAACAATAAGGCTCAGACTATATATTCCAATTAACATAAAAAGCAGGCGTGTTTGCAATGAAAAGAATGACAATTACCCAATTTAAATAGGGTGTTATTTCAGCGCAGTTAGGACCTGGTTGAACCAGATTGCGGGTGGTAAGTTAACAAAACGCAGGCAAAAAAATGCAAGGGTGTGCATATATGGTAAACCCACTCGTCACCGTTTCTATAGATCATTCTTGTGGATCGTGACCTATGAATTCGCTCTGCTCGCTGATCGTCTAAGAAAAGCATCGCACTCGCAGCTACAAATGCATGTGCATGGCAAGATGGTGGAACGCTGTGGCAAATGCAGCGTGCCGGCCTCCAGACCCTGCAGTTTGTTTAGTAACACTTCAGTTTATGACGCCCGAAGGGTGCAATTAAGTCCAATTACAGTCTGTGGTTTTTATTAAGAGCTACAAGCTGGCCAGGCAGCGGGGCCAGTGAGCACTGCACGTACACACACACACGCACACAGATTATGAGTTAGCACTGCTACATCAAACCAATTCAGATACACTAAAAGGAATAAATTATGACTCACTCCACAAGTACAATAAAGTTAACAGAAGGAGACTGCTACATATTGTTCAATCACCAGACAAATTGACAAATGTGAAATAAATGGCCTAAAGTATAACAGAAAAATCCATATTTTAAATAAGCAATACTTTACCTCATGATTCTGGATCAATATTCAAGCCAAGAATTTATATCTCCAGTCAGCCTAAATGTTTGAAGTGAACAAGTTTTTGAAAAGATTACAGATTTACCACCAGTCAAAGCCAGTCTGTGAAAGGGCAAAACAAATGATATCATTATGGCAACACACATAAAACGTGATAAATTACATATAACATCTTTCTCACCAAAACTCATATGATTCCCAGCCCTAACATAACAGATTTTTTCACCTCGTAAATTTCCCTAAAGCTGCAGTCCATAACTTTTTGGGGTCAGTTATTGAGCAAGAATATGACAGGTCAGTGTTTCCAACTGATGTCCAATGTATAGTTTGTAATAATGATTTAAAATTTGAACTGTGAGATCTAATCAGTCAGTTTGGCTTTATTTGACTTCAATTTCAATGCAAGCACATAAAGAAACCAGCATGATTCAAACAGAGATGGCGGTAGAGAGACAAAAGTCACAGATTGCAGCTTTAATTATTGAGATATCACTGGGATTCTATTACTCCCTGTCAATCAAATGTGACGGCCCCTCTTGATATCCCGGCCCTCTGAAACTGAGCAAAGGTCAAAGGGTCAGATGACCTCACACACCCTGCCAATGTCATCGGGGTAAGCCTGAGATCCCCACACAAAGAGATGGAACGTAAGAAAGGAAAGCGAATGGAAAAGTTGAGGTCATTGCACACAGGGCTTTACTTGTGCGATTTGGGATAAGTACTATGAACTCTCCCTCCGGCTAGATACCGCAGGGCACAAGACCCTTTCGCTGCTGAATACATAAACCTGATCAATACACAGAAAGAGATCCAAATAAAAGAAAGTTAAAACCCAATTCAGTTTCCTGATAAAGAGAATAAAATAAACTGAAGGAAACACCCAAAATATCAATAGCGTGGCCTGGCCTTTTGATGAAAATGGCAGGGGCAGATGTCACAAAGCATTCTGGGGTTTTGGTCACGTGACCTCGTGCTGGGGATACTTGGGCGCATGACAAGTGCTCTACAGCTGTGACGGAACAAACAACAAGCGCATCCTTCTGCATTCATCAGTGCATCAAAAACCAGCCCCGTATCAATCTGTCGTTCACAGGGAGCGGTAAGAGAGCGAGGCATTTTCCTCTTTGTGTTCCTGTTATTGGGCTGTTAGCTGATCGCTATCATCATTCTCTTCTGTGCACTGCGCTTGGACACGTTTCAAAAAGACGGGCGTCTTTTTTCCCCTTTCTGTAAGGAAACCGTCTCCTTAATGGCTTTCAAAACAGGAAGCACAACAATAAAAGTGAAAAGTGAGAATGCTCGCTGCAGACGTCTTTTCCCTTTTGCGGCGCAACGGCGTGCATTGCGCTCTCTCGTGTATACACACACGCTTGCACAAATAGACACACACACAGCGCTGACACACTGACCTTCAAGCATTCTTTAGCCTGTCTAGTGTGATTCTCTAATGCAATTGGTGTATGTTACCACAAAATTAACAAATTTTCCATTACCAGGTACATGTTTCAGATATTAGAAGAATTATGTCATCTGCTCACCCTTGTGTCACTTACAAACATGCTTTTTCCTGAAACACAAAAGGAGTTTTGTGGACGCAAACTGTCTATTGACTTTTATTCCACACAATACAGGTGAATAGCGACTGTTTTTTTAAAAAACAGGAGTAACAAAAACAGTGTACAATGTGTACGCATCAAAAACCAAGCAATAGCTTTGTGTGCTGAACACAATTGACTACAATTTTTATTTGTTCAATTGAAATCTTTCAGTACTTTCTTACCAAATCGTTCTTCCAATCACTATTCACCTATATTGTATAAAAAATAAAGCAACCTGGACAAACATTTCTTAAAAAAGTTTCTTGAAAAATAACTCACTATAAATTTAGTCCTTTTAAGTCTTATTAAGAAACACTGAACACCCAAGTGTAATCCACAGCAATGTCTCATTTATCTCATTTACATTCCTACCGATTTTTACACAACATTAAATCATTGTCTAACCTTCACACATTCGCATTACAGAAGACCCTGACCTAAACTTTTGCAGCTTTCGGGAAACTCAAACCCATCCGGGACCTTCAACATGCCACAGGAAGCTCTTTCAGTTCACAAGCACCAAAAGCTCAGAGAGACAGCTACACGCACTTCCTCACAGTTGGATAAAACAAATCCTAACAGCGCAACTATGCATCACCAAAGCGCTTGTTTTTTCAGCACACCCTCAAACGTATTGTGTTGTCTCTTGGTACCAGGAACCTTCTATCATTTCCAGTCTAAAAACGGAATCTGCATCCACCCCTCCTACCTCACCAAATTGATTTCTCCCAGTTGAGGCCTTTCCCTGCGCGGACCATCCGCAACAGTGTCATCTTTACCGTCAGACCTCTTTTAACTGCCTTTTTACTCTAGCGACGGAACGTACAAACGATGAAGGCGGAGGGGAAGAAAGAAACACAAAAACTGATACATGCGCTCCAAAGTTTCGTTATTGATTTTTTTTTGATGCGCAGACGGAAAAAAGAGAAGGAGTTCAAAGCGGAGGAGATCTTTTTTTGATCACCACTAGAATAGCTGTGTTGGTAGTCGTCATGGAAGCAGCGGTGCTAGACGGAAAGTGTCGGTGTGGATTCCTTTGTTCTGGCCGAAGCCTGTGGCAAGCCCCCTGACCTGGTGCGGCCAGCATGGTCTTTAGCGAGGCGCAACATTAACGCATGCTGAGGGGTAATCATGCAGAAATTCAGAGCTGTCCGCTCCGATGGCGCCCTGCCACACACAAAGAGAATACGTTTGGTTACTGTACTGTGGTTAACTGCAGAAAACTGCTTACTGTCATGTAAGGAGCTATTCAGATACCAAGGGGAAGGAATTTGATATAACACTGGGAATAAAAATGGTTCTATTTGAGAAATGGCTTCATTTAAAAATGAAAAACACAAAATAAACAATTGTGACAATTGTGTTTGGTTCTGTTTTTGGTTCTCGATTGCCTGTTTCCTCATGTTGATCCAAACTGTATGACTTTTTTCCTGAAACACAAGGAAAAATTAAAACAAATTGGTTTTAGAAGCAAAATTATTCTATTAGGTTTCCATCCCCAATCCAAAAACAAATACCAGACGTGAGGGAAGATGTAAGGTGTGATCAAAGTAAAAAAAGCAGGGGAGAGAATGAAGAGAAGACACTGACAGGTTGATAGAAAAGATCCGAGAAAAAAACGAGAGAACAGGACGTTGTGGCAAGGGTCAGTCCGCACTGTATTTTAATAATAGATGGTGTAGACCATGTGATAAATGGTCAGGTAGAGTTGAGAGGATGTGATTGGTCCACTGCACTAGAGAGCATATACAGTAAGTCCGCTCTGCTCCATACAAGGAAGCAGCAAGGAACTTTTCTCCACACCCACTTTCTGATGATACAGGCTGGATTTGATGCTGCAATGACTAGAAGAACATTTTCCACTGGCCCAGGCTCTCTGTGATATGCAGCAGTGTCCACTGGGGGCTACAATTAGACCATCAAACCCATTCCAGCCGGGAATCAGCACACATCTCCAGAGCCTCTCCTCCAAAGAGACGGCCAACTTGTAAAACTAGGGGAGGTAGCCTTTGAAGTGTCGTGCATGGCAGAAGCCCATCTTTTTGCTCCTATTAATGGTGAGGAGATATAACAATTAAATGAAACAGCAGCAGGCAGGGGAACAGACACAGTGGACTTGAATTAGAATACTGAAAATTCTCCAGCACTGCATGAGGGAGGGAGAAGAACAGAGCTATAGCTAGCATAGGAATTAGGGTTATATACTGTAAACTTCAACTCTAAATATAAACAATATGGAAGAAAGTTAAAAGCAACAACCAGTGGCAAACTGGTTTTATTTAGGTAATTAGACATGCAGACTAATAATCAATAACTGTAACACATAATATTTTAAAAAGCTTTAGTGTTACAATCATGGTATGTTTTAGTTTGTGGTGGGCCTACACATGTGTGGCTATTTTATATCATGCCACGTAACATGGAGCATAATTCCACTTCCTGGATCGCTGCCGTACAACATCTACAGCTATTCTGGCTACATTTCCAATTTTTAGTCACTCGGGAGCGCTTGCTACATTAAGACAAGCTGAAACTGCTCTGGATATATGAAGACAAGAGTCGTATACAGCTGGTTTGGATGAGAGGGGGTCCACTAACATTATATTAGCCATGTGGTATTGGTTTGCTTCTCTCTGGACACAAACCATACCGTAGCTGACAGAAAACACGTATTTCAATGCGTGAATACAAACTGTTTACTGTGTGCTCAGCGAGATGTCCAATATAGTTTATAACAATTATATAAAATGTCACAAGATTTACATTGTGGCCCCCGAAACGCCTTCTGATTACCAGAGGGACTGTTTCCTGGCTTCATGCATGTGACCATAAATAATATAGCAAAAGGAGGGGTCGTGGTGAGACTGTGACCTTTTCTATAACCTGATCACTACTGAACGCATATCATGGATGGATGACGATTGACTAGTCAGTAGTTAGCAGGGTTGACTAGTTTATTAAAAAAAAAACATTTCTTATACATAAAAAAGACCCCTTTCCACTCAGTGGTGCGCCATCTAGCTGCTTATAAGTGCACAAACAAGTCTGATGTAAACAGCACCTAAGAGACTCATATGACTGAGGTCAGGTGAACTTGAAACCAACCTAATTATAAAGTGCTTCCTTAAGACCGATTAGTCAACTAGTTATTCAGGCAGCCCACTTACTAGAGTAAAAATATGCAGTTTGGTACATCCCTAGTGCCTGAAAACCCACTCACAGGGCATATATCTGTCTGTCTGATGCTATGATTAAGGAATTCTGCTCTGAGGGCTCATAAAACAGTCGTAGACGGATCTCAACACAAGGTGGAGACAGCGCAAGAAAACTTCCAATTTAAAGTTCCATTCACAAAGGGGGAAATGTAAAAGGGATGTGTGAAAGTCTGTGGGCTTTTCCAACAGGTGCTGAGGAAAAAACTGGGATAAAACGACACGTGAGGAGCAGCCTCTGTATCTAACGGAGAGCGGTGACATCTCAGCTTTCCTTGTTCCCATCAGGGGTAAAGGAGAAAGAAAAAAACAGTTGTGTGAAGAAAAATGTCTTGTTATGGAGGAACGGAGCATGTCGCAGATAAGAGTAGGCCGGTGTTCAAAGGGATGCAGGCCAGTGAAGCGCACGCTCCTTTTCTCCACATCGCCGCTCTGTCCTTAATGAGCTTCCCAATAAAGCCTCGTCTCCGTGTCTGCTGTCCGCGGACGGCACGCCTGTCTCGCTTCAATCATGACCCGCCATTTTATTCAAATCCACACACCGAGGCCCTGCAAAGCTTGCACTGAACTCGCATAGTTGTTCGCTACACAAATACAGCTATAAAAAACATGCTATATGAATAGCTGTTGCTTTTGTTCTGTTTGTTTCTTTTTTGCTTACTAGGAAATCTATAATATTCAGAGAAAGCATTTTCATTCATTTCAAAGGAGGTTGCCAGACTAACACGACAAAAATATTTAATAATTTTAATTAATTTTATATCTTTTCTTAGACAATCATCTGACACTACTTGACTTATTGCTCTAAAGTCACCAGAACATTTCACAACAATGATTGATTTTATTTTAAGAGGCCTGCAAAAACAAACATAAAAAACAAATAAATAAACACACAAATGCCAAACCATACCATAAAATTCATAAATATTATCTTAAATATTATTCTTACTTAAAATATTAAATAATATTCATACTTAATATTCTTCTTCTGCTTGCAAACATCTGGATGTTATCAGGTTGCACAAATACTTCTGAATGACACTTAATGGAAAAGGGTCTCTAATTGTCTCTTCTAATGGTGTAGTTACTTTATCTACCAGCAGGGGCTAACCAACCTAACCTCAACTCATTTTATTTTACCCCTTTTATCTGACTGACAGTATGGATGAAGGAAATTCATTGGGGGGAGAGAGAATGAACAGGACAGGGACATGAAAAAGACTGGATTCAAACCTGAATCATCTACCCAGCATCAAGGCTCAACGTGTCAGGACAAAGGTGTGCTAACTGCTAGGCCACACCTCTAAAATGTAGCTAGTGCTAATAATATATGGAGCTTACATAAGCTTCAAACTTCACCTCACGCTGCCAACACAAATATAAAGTATTTTGTTTTTTTAACAAAATGCTATTGTTTCCTCTATAATGAAAACAAACTATTTATCCAAAACTTCCTTTATTCCCATGGCCAGAATAGTGACAGACTTTCCTGTCAGGACTGCCCAGTTAGCTGCCTGTCATAAATTAAGACTAAGTCCTGCACATCTACACAGGCAGACATTCCAGTCATATCTGAAAGCAAACTAAATAAATGATAACGGGGGCATGTGCACACCTGCAACAGCGTGCAAGAACAAGACCATTTTAACTTACTGAATCTCATAAAAAACGAGGCAGAACTTAAAAGATACAATAAAAACAAAGAGATTTGACTGAGAAAAACAATCTTCTCATCTTTCTCTTTTTAAAGCCATAATGGAGACAGAAAACTTGGCTCTCGCCGCACTTACTGTGGGGAAACATCAAAAAAACAAAGAAACAAATAAACAGCAAAAAGATGCCTGCAAAGAAAAAAGCTGAGAGGAGCAAAATCAAATAAATTGGAAGTTCGTCTCACAAAGGCCGAACTGAAGCACATCTGAAAACAATATGAAGAGAGAGAGAGAGAGAGAGAGAGAGAGAGAGGGAGGGAGGGAGGACAATGCAAAAATGGCTCCAAAAACAGACAGACTTCCAAAAAAAAAACTTCCCTGTTGCTTTCTCATTGAGGGCTATGAAAGTAAATGTGATTCAGCTTGGCTTAAGTGCTCCCTGGATGGGGGTTCAGGGGCCAACACACACACCTTACGAGAGAAGGTGTTAAACTTTAACTGTCACTGCATATTCAGCCACAACAATAAATTGTTCTTTGGAAATGTCAGTTTCACCCCTCCCCAACTTCTTTTTTCTTCCTTCTTTCTTTCCCACTTTGACACAGCTCACAGCACACACACACACACACACAGCCTGCTGCTCTCCTGAATCACACCACATCGTGTGGCCAAAACCGTCTGGCCATAAAGCAGTCAGAGATTGTGTCTGAAGCACGGGGGGATTTCGTCCAACCTAAACAATGGATTAACACAGGAACGTGCTTCAGTACACTCGGTGATTTCAATGGCCCACGACTGTCGCTACCTTTCCGCGCTCGACAGCCAAGTTCCACACTGAGGAATTCCCAAACATGAATTCACACAACCGCAAATTTGACGAAACAGACTATTCATTTTCACTTCAATTAAATTACAGCTTAAATATATCTGGGTTTTATGACGGAGCGCGGCGAGCGAGAGACTCGCTAAAACAACCAAGCCGTTTCCAAAAAAAACTCCACATTCTATGGGCCACCCGAGGGAGAGCGTCTAAATCACATCAACTTCCTCTGTAAAGTTCACCTAAAACTTCCTGGAAACAGAACAGGCGAGATCAAGTAAAAATAAAGAAAGATAATTTGTAAAAGCAACAGCAATTATTAAAAAACAAAACTGATGAAATGGAGACCAACAGGACTATGAAAACATGTACAGTGTAGACAACATGTCTCCAAATATCTGCTTTATCCAGTGGGTTTGTCTAACAAACAGAACCGTATTTCACTGAGAATGTTCACTGTGTTGTTTGTACTCTCTTTTGTTAGTATTTATAGAGTGGATATTATCTGGTGAAAAAATATGAAAAATAAATTTTGTGTAAAAATAAGGTTATGTAAAAGTCCAGATTAAAAGGCATAAGCAGTCAGATTTTTCTTAAAAAAAGTGACAATTCTAAAACAAGAAAATTCAACATGGGAAAAAAAACATACAGGGTTTAAGTTTATCTATCAGTAACTAAATTAATTGTAAAAAAAGTTCATTTGACAGGTGGGTGGAGGGTAGGAGGGGCTAAAAAGCTTGATGACATCACTCAAAATAGAAAGCGGAGGCACTACAAGTTATAACATTCTGATGAAAGATTACAAACTACGCTCACAGATGAATCCTTTACAATAAGACCAGGAACACACTGACTTTTAAACTACTGCTTTCTTCTTCCTTATCTTTCTCCCCCTCTTCCTCTCTCTCTGTCTCCATCCTAAACTACTTTCCCAAGCTACTCTATAACAGTCCTGTGAAAGGAGGTCACCTATCAGCTTACCAAGAGTCCCTCTCTGACCATATGACCCCTCCAGCAGCCCACGAGGCCCCATGTCATTCCATCTCTCTCACTGACTGGCTGTCCCCCTCATTCAGTTCTTCTGAACCACCATCTAAAGCTGTCCCCCTCCTCATCTGCCCATATCCCGATTCCCGACACTAATTGGTAAATCTGTTGAACCATAGCGCACCCAACAATAAGACACCTGGAGTTCTGTCAAAACAAGTTTCTCTGTGAAATAGCCTGAAGTGCTAATACAGTACGAGTCCTGGCTAACTCCGTCTCACTCAATGCCATGCACGAAGATAATGTGGATGTGTGTAGCACAGCGTACTTCTGAAGGGAAGTGTTAATGGTACTTCTAATCAAAGTTTAGCTCTACAGAATTTGATAAGGAGGAGCACAATGTTGTCTGGCTGTACTAGCAGCTCACAGGAAGTCCTTGTGGAAGTTTTGGCCCCAACAAAAATCCCAAACATTCCTGCATTTCTTATTCAGAAACACTCCCCTTCAACTATTCCCACTGCTCTCTCTCTCATTCTCTCTCTCTCAGATGGGCCGTGACGAAAGCGCTACGTAAACTCAGAACGCTAACATGGCAACATAATATGGTTTGTGTGAAATTGTGTGCAGCTAAGCTTGAAACCCAACCTGTCTTAACAGAAAATATGGAACCTGAACATTTGCCTGCCAGTCAGCTGAACTTTACAAACAAACACACATAAACAGGAACACACACACATTGACATAATGGAGACATATTGACAAACATTTGAATCAAACAACGCTGTTTACTTAAACAAGCTTTCTATCTGTATATCTTTCTCAATCGCATGCAACCACAAATGATGCAGAGATGCATTGCTGCCCGAACTCTTGCTGAACCCTGTCAAACAAGTTCTGACAGAAACTCTTTACGAAACCAAAAATCGGTTCTGCCCCTACATTTAGCATTAGGTGATAACAGAAAAGATTTGCTGTTCAGTGATTTTTACAGTATCACAATTCAATTGGCCCTTTCACAGAGGTGAAGGACCATTGTGTCAAGACCCAGCTAACAGGAAACATTCTCAAAACATTGGCTAATGTTCTCTCAAAGTTATCAAAATATTCTGCCACCAACATTATTAAATCTTTTTTAACATTTTATTCTTAAGATATTAGTAAAATGTTTTACAATTGTTACAGAAAAAAAGTTGAATTATATTCTTATTGTCAACCAATAATATTAACAAATGTTTTTTCAATCTAAAATTGTTAGCTGAGGATGAAGTCCCACAAGATTTGCATGTTGCCATAACCTTGTTGAAAAGTAGCAAACTTTAGCATTAAGGTTATGTTTAACACTGAGGTTAAGGGTTAGGAAAGGCTTGCTGGGTTACTTCAATATGAATCTTTCCAGACATGACCATCTAAGTATGACCTACTTGGCCCTGAGGGACAGACAAATTGAGTGTTTCCACACAACAGACGCATCTCTGTCACATCTTCCTCCATAGACCTAAACTCAAGGCGATCAGCTTAACTCCCTGCTTATCCTTGCACCACCAATGGGTTTTGGCAGACCAAGGCTACCCGTCTTGCCCCCCCTTCGAATTCCACACACTGTTTGTGTCCGTCGAGGAGGGCCGAGGCGCAATTGAGACACTCAGCGTCAGTGGCCCCATGTTGCGTCACTCCGCGCCACATCAAGCTGAAGAGCGGAGCCAGCCGAGCACTTTCTCGCCACGTTTACGTTCCGTCTCCCTCAGCCTAGTGTCAACGGACAAGAGGACAATTAGAACAGCTAGACTAAGGCCCCGTCTCATCCAAACATCCTTAACCTCGACCCACACAAACCCAGTCATCATGCATACATTTACGACACACACGGGTGCGCGAGCGCACACAAAAACACGAACCACTCCACCTCCTAACTTCTCGCTGGCATACGTTCAACCCCAGATGCTACAAATGAAAAGCACCCTCTTCACGCCAGCTGCTTCAGAGAAAAGGAAGAGAAATCAGAGAGAAATAATCGCCATCATTCCGGAAGATGTAGAAAAATAATTAACAAGGCTGAAACGGGGCCTGTGAACAGACAAAGATGAAGCTCAAGAGACATTCTGGGCTGCCAGGAATCCAGAGATGCTGAATTTTACACCGCTGGAGTGGCGGTAATGCTTTTGTGCTACACGCGCAAACACTGTATATCATAACAGGAATCCTGCTACTGACAAAAAGAATAGCGTCAAAGGCCAGCAACAGTTTACAATTACCGCTCAAGCTAAAGACGCAAGAGACAAGCCTGCTTGTGTGTGAGCGTGCGTACAGATGCAAAACAGATCTAAGCTCACTTTGCAGTGAAAATCATTACCAGAACACAGCAACAAAACAAATACAAATCAAAAACACCAGAACATTGCACTCAAAAACCAAGTTGTTATTTATATAACTCTTAATGAAATCATTTTGATATTCACTTTCATTGTTTTTTTCACCTACCCTGTTGGAACATCCAGATTAAGCTGGTGGGTGTCATTTGGGGTTCAGTAGCTGGTTTCCAACTGGTTAATAGATCCACGCTGGTCACTCGCTGGACATGAACATCCCACACCAGCTGATAACCAGCATTTACCAGTCAGAAACCAGCTACCATCTCCTGAAACGCAGCTACCAGCTTAAGCTGGATTTTCCAGCAAAGTATCAATTTATTAATATAAAAAGTTAATAAGCCAGCTGCAAGAAACTGGGAATTTGGGATTCTCACCAACTGTAATTGGTGAAGACTCAGATCTGTCTGTCCGGGGAATTCCAAGCAGAAGGGCCCCTGCAAGGCAAAGACGGACGTCCCGTGTCACAAAATGAGAACATCAGACACTCATCCCTTAACCAGGGCATGAAGACAAAGGCATGACTTTTAATACCACAAAAATGTCTACCTGTGTGTCAACCCTCTACTTCCTTGTCACATATTTAGTTGAAACTGTTTCCTCTATGTTTACCATGTCAGGTCGCTGCCAGGTACAAGCCCAAACGTGCTTTGTGTGCAACATACAACACACATAATTTGAGTTTGAGTTTGTTTGCTGTGGTTTGAGGTTGTGATACTGTTAGCAGTGTGTCTATATTGACATTTAATATGACTTTGCAAACATTCTTCACGTAAAGTGTTTCAGCTATAGTATGTTTAACAATACTGTTAAATATTTTAACATACACTTAAACATTTCTGAAAGTTGGACAAAACCAGAAGTTTTTTAAAATTTAAAGGAAACGTGATACAACATACTAAGATACATAAAACATCAAAAAACTCCAACAAATCTCCTGAGCTAATGTAAGTCTCAATTGTGTTCCATTCGATTCTCAACTTTTCCTTGTGTTTCTGTATTGAGGCAATTGTCAAAGTTGACAATGCAAGTATTACTTTAAAATGAATGATAACTTATTAACTTGGTTAATATAGTTTTGAATGCAGACTTGGTATCCTTGCAAATCTGAGTACAGTGTGTGGCATTGTTGAGATGTCTTTTGAATCGCTACAGCATATGTACATGGTTACTGAAAAGCAAAAAAAGTCTGAAAAGCAAAAGTCTTTATTCGGCCTCTATTTAATATCATTGTATGTTTATGTTCTATAGTTTCATACATTGTCCTGTGTAAAAATGAAGCAAATGCTAAATGGAACACAAACAAATGGTCAGGTTTTAAGTGGCCTAGACTCCCAAGGTTACATAACAACACTTTAAGGTCAACTGACTGATGACCTTGACACCAGGTCCCTCATAAAAGTTTGTTGACATTCCTTGAGTTCGGGTGAGAAAGTAATCCAGGACTGGCTTTTGTGGCTGGCAATTGGCTACACAAGACCACATGCTGAAAAGCTGGTCAAAGGTCTTAGGACTATGTGATATGTATGACTGTGACACAACATCTCCTGGTTTCTATTTTCAGTTATTATGCTCCAAACAGCACCAAAAAACACAGAAAGAGACTAAGACTGTTTCTTCTTTATAATAATAAAGAAGAAACAGTTTGTAGAAAGGGAAAGAAAGAGGTAAGACTATGAAAAAAATGTAGTCCAGGGTCTTGTGGCTGTAACACTGGGGTTCTTATTAACAGTGAGGGGGCTGGGGTATCCCAGCATGCCTCTGGCCCTCCCAGCCATTGTGAGGCCAGTCCAGGTGCACTGCCATTCACTCTGAGAAAAAGGGCAGCAAATTACCCTGCAAAAACTACAGGCCCCGTGCTAGCTTGAGACAACGAAGTGTGCCTCCCCTACACAGCTGGGGTCTGGGAAAATTTACTGCATACTGTATGTGTGGCTTATTGTGTTTGCTCATTTTTCCCCCACTCTTTTTCTTTTACATTTATTTTAATATCAACTTTAGAAAGGTTAAAGAAAGTTCAGGAAGTTGCAAGCAAACTCACAGCAACTGTGGCCTGAACCAACGGTTCAGTCAGAAGTTCTTACTTTGACAAGCTGTTACACATTCCATCACTTCCTAAATACTGATTACCATACAGGAACCGTTCAGGACTTCGTTAGCTATTCTCCAAAGCTCCGCCCCTTCCATTCCTCCTCCTTTTTCAGAGTTCTCACTGTTCCCGCGTTTTCCTGCTGCTGGTTCCTCATAGACACACACACACACTCATTCCTGTGGGGCCTTGTGGGGAAATAGTTAACACTCCAGCCGCCCCCTGCTGCCTATGAAAGCCCAGAAAACAATGGAGTCATTGTGCAACCTCAACAAGACTCAGAGCGAGAGGACAATGTGTGTGTGCGTGTATTAGACATTTTGTGGTATGCATGTACATAGATTTGTGTGTGTTAGTGTGTCTTAACCCTGCAGTACTGATATTCCATTACAATTACAATATTATTTGAAAACAACCTTATAGTAGTTAGCCACCAATCAAAATCTATGATTTAAACATTTTAATTTAAGACAATGCACAGTATTCACTGATGATCTGTCACCTAACATGCAAAATGATTGTACTGACTTTTACTAGAGTATGGTTAGTGCTGGCTGACTGCATACTTAACTCCAGTGTGCTTAGTCAATCAACCATAAACCACTTGCTGACCGATGCATACTGTATACTCAAAACTGATAACCACATGTTTTGCTTAGTTTCTGCTGGTGATGTAATCTGTACTTAGTACTTTGGATCTCACCACATTTCTGCTTATTATTCCTATAAATAGGATATCAACTATCACAGATAACCCCACCCCTTGATGACATATGAAAGCAGAACAAACCATGATTGGTCCTCTTGTGTTAATCAAACGATGAACCAGACTTTAACCCCAAGTCATTCCTCTGGCTATACAAATGTTTACGTCATGACACAGTAAATGGGGAAACACTACTATGAACTCAGGAACACCACCGGCCAGCTGTGCATACATGCAGAGAAAGAGAAGGAGTACAGGAAACTGATACTGTAACGAATGGCCAATGCATCACAGATGTGTGAAAAACTCCCATCAACCCACTGTTTACAAGTACGTCCTACTGGCAAGCAAGACAACAAACTGGAATCACATTTATGTCATTGAGTTTGGGCTCTGTCCAAATACGTGCAATGTGTTTGCAGTGTACTTGTCTATAATTCAGCCTATAAAAAGAAATGACATTAGAATTTAGGGGAACTGACAGCGGGACAAGCGGCTTGTAGTGGTTTTCGATGATGGCTCTTTATGAGTTGTGAACAGGTAATAAATGCAGGCTCACTGTGTGAGGCTAAACGGCTTTCAAAAGCCTGCAGGGATCTTGATTCCTCAAACATCCTGGCACTGCCTTCTATGGGCGTGGAAAGTAATGAAAGGGTCACTTCCTGTTTTCTATTTATAGAGCCGTCTGGAGTAGCACCTCTATGGCCACATGTGACTGTCTGTAAAAGAAGAGGCCTGCGGATTAATGCAAACTGTTTCTATGGTTACGTTTAATGTTTGGGATTGACAACTGTATTTACTAACACCTGAGACTCTCGAATTGTCCTGTTCATATAACAGCTTACAGGAGAAACTTGAATACAGTTTGAATGAATAAGTAACTAAAGTCAGGCCCATTTTCTTTCTCACAATAGAAGTGGAAAACACCTGTAACCATAGTAACAGTATATATCAAAAATGGCGACTTCTAGAGCATGAATGTTGTTGAGGCACAAGGCAAATAAATCTAGATTAAACACATCACAATATGGGATTGGGCCTGGACTTCAAAACTGAATTAAAAAAAATTTAGAAGCACAGGCCAACTAAACTAAAGTTAAACTAAACTAAGGAAAAAAAACAGTTGTAAGTCCAGAAAATTTAAAAGGAGCCATTTTTGGTATAGAATTCAGTTGTCATTACCAAGCAGTGTGTGAACATAACCCTAATAAAGCTTTCTGAAACAGGAGTGACTCCGTATTCTGTCGCTGTGTGAACAGTCTATGTGGATACCTGCCTCCTGTGTGCTGCCCCATTCTATTCTCTATCCACTTTTTGTTGGCTTGTTTTTGTTTGACTCTTGTTGCGCCTCATTCCTCACTCTCACTTCATGTACCTTACTGCCGCGATGCCCTTTCACGCTATCACCTGCATCCTCCTGCTGTCCACCTGTGTGTTTGTATCTCCCTATCACTGGTGATTGTTGGGTCACTTGAACTTCGGCTTACGTTCCTTATCTCGCATCCATCTGTGCTTTCTTATCAGTGCACGACAGACGGGCGTCTTCAGAACCACAGGTCAAGGTGGGCAGCTGTTCTTCTAATTTGATGGAGAAGAAAACTACTGTTTACGCTAACAATTTATTGATAAGGTCTTCATACAGCTCAGGGCATTCCGCTGTTATCCATCTCTGACAATACCAACCGTCTCCAGATAGACTCACCAACGGCATGATGCAAACCAAGGAAACAACGAATCAAACACACGTCAGTAGAAAAGAGAAAGACAGTAAATGGGAGAAATGTGTGAAGAAACAATGGCAAATACATGTGATCTTTGAAGACCACGTCTGGATCAAACCAACTGCCGATTGTGCAAATTAACCAAAGTAACTGTAAAAAGTTGTAATTGTAAAATAGCTCAACTTTTTAAACTTTTTAAACAAATTCATGCTTCTCTCTGGCTTTAAGTCTTCATGGTTGTTTTAAAAGGCAATAGAGAAAAATGCTGTGTGCTGATAAGCATTTACAGCCCCATGAGTCAGAGGTATAAAACTCAAGTGCAGTATTTACCTGGGCCTGTTCTTAACAACCTCCTACACATATAATGATTTAGAGGAGGACAAGGTTGTTTTTGCATTCTTTCTTCTCCTAAAATAAGCACATGGCTATCTACACCCCACGTTCAGGTGCTAAAATACTACCTGAACTATGAAAGCATTGAATGGCTCTGTATTAGCATTGAAGCTTTAGTTCATCAAAGTGCTGCAATAGCTGTGCAATACCTCTTTTGTGCAAATGAACCCTTTCTATTCTTAAAGTGACATTTCAACAAACAAGAAAATCACCTCAGTAATTATTTAATACTACAATCAAACAAAATAAATTGAAAAATCAAATTTCTATTTTATTATTTTGTTTTATAACCAATATCATTAGCCCAGTATCTCTACTATAAAAACAGACCACATTTTTATTTCTGAAATATTTTACTCTAGATCCAACCAATTATTCTCTTGGATTCCTAAACTTGACCTTGAAGCCATTCTGTTGATTTTAGTAGCTATGGAAACTTAATAAAGGCCCCAAACCTATGTCACAATGGACAGACCAAAATCAAATTCGGTATATTGTTCAAGGCAGGGAATCAATATCATGATGTTTCAACACAGAAATATTTCAGTCCAGCCACACGTCTAACCTTGAAGCCCATATCGTTGCTAGACTTTACGATGATTGACAAATTTATAAGTAAATATATGAATGTAACTGCACCTGCAGATTCAGCGTATTAAACTGCTGTGCTACTGTATGTCAACTTTACACGCTCATTACCGGCACAAAACTTAGCATCCCTGCTAATTACGCGCCTTCGCTGTAACAAGACAGTCACCTCTGCAACTTTAAATTGCAGCAGAGGGCAGAAAAGTATGTGCCACCAAAAAAGCAAGCAAAATCTCTCTGCTGTCCTAACGATTTTCCCACTAAAATCTATTCTACACATTTCAATAAAGGCATGTTCCAGACCAGCACAATGCAAAACACACATTCACTGACATTTGCATACTTTATTCCAACACAATCTGCTCTACGGTTTTCTATCGTCATTGGCCGCTTGCACATCCAATCAGCAGCTACGGCTTAGGGGAGAAGTGTTAAGATCCAAACAATGCAGGATACAGGAAGTTGTTTTGTTTTCATGAGATGCGCTGTAAAAAAAACTTTGTAAATGCAATGACACATGGGTGCTACTTACAACGATGTGGGCTGGAGAAGGTGATCTGGCATCTTTAAGAGCTTGTCTACTCTGAAGACTTCCTGCTTGCACATCTAGCAGTGGCCATTTCATCTGTAGGTACTGAATGGCAGAAAGAAAAAAATGGAGAAAAAACAAAAGGAAAACATGTTAACAATGCAAAAAACAAAGGGAAACACAACGTAAGAGCTAAAATATCTAAAACATGACTGTGTGACATAGAAAGTAAAAGCAAACGAAAAGAAACCATGCCAAAAAAGATCCAGAGTCGAATGATGCATGAGGTGGAACTTCTTGAAAATTAAAACGCATGAGGAAAGATTAATTTAATTTTAAACTTGATGGGTGTTTTGAAAAACACACTCAGACGCTTTAAGGTGAACATATTCATTCCACTTCCTGTATTACCGTGTCTAATTGTTTTAGGAATTCCAGATGGACTTTGCCATGTTTCCCAGTACACATAATAAGGGTGTGACTTAGTCGGTTTGGCGACTGTCCCTATGAATGATTGACCTGGACTTTACCAGAGGCGTACGCAAGCAAAATACCCTTTTCATGAACTCTGTCCCAGTGATCTGTACCTCTTACATTAAATAGATAAAAATAGTCACCAACATCTTAGGATTCTTTATTTCAATTGTTGTTTAAACTACATTATTTGTAACTCAGTAATTCTTAAGTGCCTGTAATAAATTTAGATTAATTTGACCAAACATTTTTACCATTATTGCTTAGATAGAATGTTGTTTAAAATGTTCCAATAACAATTGTTACTGTTAATATATTTAATAACAATGTTAATATATTTAATGTTAAGAACACTAACATTAAATATATTTTTACATAACTTTAAGAAAACATTGAGGCTAATGTTTTGAAAATGTTCACTATTAGCTGGGTTCACACAGTTCATCTATCTCTCAGCACCAGGAAGACACCATGTCATTCAGTTATTTTTCTCTGCTTATAACATCTCCACTCTAACTTCCATCCCTGAACCCTGACATGGAAGCCTGCTGATGGACACAGTCCCAGGGGTCACATGTCTGTTATCACCCATAAACTGCAGGGTCTGCTTAACAGACCCCACCTCTACACCCCCCCGTGTCTGAGTGACCTCTTCCTCTCATATACAGAACACATGCTGAGGCCCATTACAAACCTGCTGTTACTGTCCCAGCACCGCTTTACCTAACGTCCTCTGTCCCTTAACCCACAGCAAGTGAACTTGACCTTTGAACTTTGAACCTGCCCTGAAAGGCCTGAAGAAAACTGTCTGACTGTTAGCATGTGACCTGTTCTTAGGGTTCCACAGCTATTTGACTCACGTGAACCTCATCAGGGTAAGTGTGAGGATCCGCTTCAGCCTAATGACAGAGGTCAAAGGTTAACCTGGCCCCGATTGCTGTTATTATGGGAAACCTGAACATTGAGCTAAAACACAAAAGTGATCTTTGGAAACCGCTGCTCTGCTCATTGACATAAAGTAAATTCAAATCAGCATTCAAAGCATCTGTGCTGCTACACAGGGTGAATTCAGTAGATTTGCATGTGGGCTAGGCCGGTGTCAAAACATTATGGAAGTAATTTAAGGTGATCGAGAAAGACATACAGACAGACAGATAAAAGACTAAAAGAAAGACAAACAAAAACAAAGACAGAAAACTGCACTTTCTAAACTTAATATATGTTGAGCTACATTTCACTAGTTCCCCAAAAGAAACTTCTGACGAGTCAGTCGGCCTTGTAACGTGGCTTCTGATGCTGTCAGGACATTAACCACTGGGCTTAGATTCAAGTTAAAACTTGGCCCAAATAAGCCACAAATCAGAATCTTATTCTTATATCCCTGTATCTAACAAGATCTGACCAATCACAGTGCACCTTTCAGTTTCTACTCTATGGATTTCTCCATCCAATCATAATGCTTTACACCTTCCTTTGCAACAGCCAATTGCTGAAGTACGTTTGACCTTGTTGAGCTTCCTGTGAGACTTTACACTTCCTGTGAGGACATTACTTTCCAAAGACAGAAAAAGTAAAGCGAATTTTCACTGTGTGAACAGAAAAACTGATTGTTGCTGAAATATTGGCACATCACATCTGGTTACTGAAGAAAGTGTTGCAATGAAAAATATTCCTGACAGATATACAGCAATGTCATATTTATTCAAAATACCTAATAAATCCTACTTAACATTACTTAAAGTATGTTTTTCTGAGTGTGAGTTAAAGTTAAAAAATGTGTTTAATCTTCCTAAATAAGTAAAACCTACTTGGACATGTGGGTGCTTGTGGGAAACAGTTTGTGCGTTGACAGTAGCGGGCTGAGGGCCAACTGACATCCTGTGCTCAGGCGCTGTAGCGATTTGTTCGGGGGGTGAAAGGTGACACCTTGGCCAGTGTGGGTGCTGAGCACTGAGTGCACATACTCTGACAGGCGTATCCACTTCAGGCTGCTATTGCAAATGTTCCTTTTCCTAATCCCTCCTGCAGGTTTTACAAGCATGCCAAGGAAAGCTGAGCTTAGAGCAGTGCCAAAACTCCAGCAGCCTTCCCTCACAGCTATACCCCCCCATCACTTTGCTCGTCCCACTGATGGACACGTCACTTGGGTTTGAAAAGGCCACGACCTCTGACCTCCCTCTGCCTCTGCTCCTCCTTCTAAAAACTCTCCAGCTAGGAGGCCCCTCCACGTAACTCAAGTGCTATTCTGATGTGACAAATTGCTCCAGAGCTCTGGAGAACCCTTGGTCCCCTTCCCCCAACTTGCAGAGGCAGCATCAGACGTACCCAGAGCGCACACTGCGTCCCGGGGCCTCAACAGCAGGCGTCCCCTCGGCCCCCCCACCCTTCAGCAACTCTTCGAGCTGCCTCGCCTCGCCACAGCTACAATAGGAATGAATGACTCAATTGTCTCTGATGAAGTGAAAGACAAGGGAGTTCTCTAAATCCTCCCAGAGGGATGAACTCTTCCTCTGTCCCTCTATTGCCTGCAGTCGTCCGGAAAAAACAGCAGAGAAAGGGAGAAAGACGGAATGACACATGCAGAGGCAGAAACACAAAAGTGCACAAGGTGCTTAATCATGTTTTCTGAATGATAATTTTTCAACTTGATCCTTGAAAACCTTCATCCTTGATGTTAAAAGCATTCTGAGGAAAAACTGAAAGCTGCCACATCTAATTTTTAGGCTTGGCTAAAGGCACAAGTAAATTTTTCACTATTATAAAAGTGTTTGTAAGTAAATCAGAGCAAATGAAACAATGCAACAACCAAATTAAAGCCGACTAAATGACTTATCGGTTTTGTTTTGGATTAGAAGCAGAGGCTTATCCTCAATCAGACAAATCACTGTCTTCTTTGCCAGAGAGGCGAGGAATGTGGATATATTCCCAACAGTCCAGCATGGGATGAACTGATCCAACTGGAAGCATTCCAGCCACGTAAACAATTCACAATGGGAAAACTGATGAGAGAAAGATAAAGATATGATGGACTGAGAATACAACATCTGTGGGGTCCATCTCATAGACAGCTACAAACACAAGACACACACAGCCAAACACGTCAACCTAACTATCACCATGTGCTCCAGGTTGTGAGATTGAGTTTAAGGGTTTATAATCTTACGAAGATAAAGAAACAAAACTTTGTTCAGGAAATAAACACTTACATGCAAGGGTCAAAAAGAATTAAAACAATTTAGGTTATTTATAAAATTTAGTTTATAAAAAATAATGTATGATTTCTAGTTATTGATAATAATAGTTAAAAAGTGGAAGAAGATAATAAATAAACATTATTAAAAAAATTAATAAACAAAATAAGTAAAAATAATCAGTGACTTGGCATTTATGTGCAGGCAACCCGAGTTCCAGTCCGACTCTATCCAATCTTTTACCTTTCTGTCAATAACAGTGGTAAACAGGCCAAATGCAAATAAAAAATTCTGATTAAAACATTTATCAAAATCCAAACAGAATAAGAGGTTTTCACAAGTGCTTGTTACAGGGTTCAGATAGAAAACCACACAGATAGTTTGCATTACACTTGCAATAAATAACACTCCCACAGAACAAGCAACAAAAAAAGCCCTTTGTTTCCCTCACAGGTGCTGAGGCGCAGGCATGCATGGATACATACAGACCCACACTTAATACACTCACTCTCTCAAGAGGAGACATTTTTTGGGGGAAAGGACATAATAATGATCCAGACAGACTCTTTGAAATTCACTGATCCAAAGAGAAGGGGATCTGCCCATCTGTGAGACTCATATCTCTGGAGAGGTAGAGAGAGAGTGAGAAAAAGAAAAAAGCATGTGTTTGGGTGTGTGCGCATGTGTGTGTGTCTTGTCTTTGTATGTTTGCTAGAAACATTCAAATAGCCTTCATTTCGGATGGATGGAAGCATGCTGGAGGTGGGGGCAAGGGGTGGAGGGGCTTGGAAAACGAGGAGGAGTAGCTCAACAGTAGATGAAACTGAAAGTTAGTCTACACGAAGGTTTTTCACACTTGCTCAGTTCTTCTAATACACATTTTATGAGTAAATAAAGGGAAAAAAAGAGAAAAGAACACCCCACCAGCTCAGATAGCCTGAGGCATCCTGCAACCAGGAAAATAAAGCTGGAATGTGGGCAGGCCTAGAGTTTGTGTGCCCCGGGGCGGGAGAGGGTCCGCGGGGCCCGTATTTACTCCAAAGCTGGAACCGCTGGGGGGTTCTCAGCTCTCTGACAGCACAGAGCCAGAGACCCCCAGACTGATCTCCTCCATCCACTCACCCTCTCACCTTGGTCCTTTTTTTCCTCTCCCTTCTCCTCTCATAAACTCCCTCTGACACTTTTCCTCTCAGATCGCTTCTAAAAAATTATCCGCTAAACCAGGCGACGGGAAACTCAGACCTATAACAATCTCTTCAAAAATAAACCGAAACAGAGTCTAGCTATACAAGCTGATTTTGTGTGTTGAATCTAAAAATGTTTTTGGTTTTTACGTGTTTTCCCTGTCCTTTTCCATTAAAAATAAACCAAGAAATAAAAACAAACAAACCAGTTTTAGACTTGTTTTCAGTCTCTTATCTAACCCAGCATGGATGCCAAGTTGTGCCTCAACCACTGTATTATTTCGAGACGTGTGTGGTCGCACTTACGCTCTGTTTGCGTAGCAGGTGTTGGCCCGTGTGTTAGCCAAACAGCAGTTGATTTACCTAAAACGTTTAAATTGTGTTAAGCAAGAACTTTGGTCTGCACGTACGACTGAGAAGGCAGGCCATAAAGAACTTCTGCCAAGCCTCAAAACTCAACTAGTTCTTAACAGCAACCCTCCGCCTTGCTTGACGAGGCAGTAAAACAAACAAACCTTCTCTCATGGAGACAGCTGGGGAGAGTGACCAAGTTTCTCTGTCAAAGTACACAGCATTGATGCAAACCAAATTTTATCCTAAATGTGACTCTTTATGTGCCTGGCTACAGCGCATCTCTTTGCTCTGTGGTCAAGTATTGCAAAACTCTTACAATAGGGCCAAAAGCTCTGAGAGAATAGCTTAGAAATTTCTAAAACTGGCTAAACAGTTGTTTTATTCTCTCTTCTAAGTGATTATGGGCCCCTTAAGAGCACTCTATAAATAGCCCCATAGGCTATAGTCTTTGTGGCTGGTGTCTCCTCCAGCAGGGCTCGTAATAAGACATACAGGCAACTAAGGCCTAGAAACACACGCGCTAGTTCTGTACGCTAACACAACCTGCAGTGTTTCTACACTAAGAAAGGTCTCATTCCTACCACGTGGAATCTTACACACTGACCTACTTACCAGCTGCATGATCCTGACTTAGCGCTAGGTGTGCCTGTTCACAGGTCCTGCAAAGTTAACATTGGGTTGGCATGGAGTTTGGACTTTGCAGCTAACAGTTACAACACACATGCAGCGGCTCGCTGTACTGTACAGTTGGGGGTCACCCCTGGCTACCATAAGGGGGTAATTACCAGAGTAGTGCACCATCTCAAGTTCAAAATAAAGACTACGTTCACCTCCTGCAGCAACAACAACCTTCAAACAGGTTTGAAGGTACAACACACACACACAAATAAACCTTGAAGCACTCCAAGCTCCATATTCATAAGATTTGGTCCCTAAGTGTATTTGTGCACCATTATCTGCTGTATAATTCAGAATGGTTGCAGGACAAGATGTGTCTACACAGGACACCTTTCACATTTCACCCTACACAAAACTGAACCATACACAATGCATTGTGTTCTATCAAGGTTTTAATGCCTGACGAAAGAGTTTGTTCATGTTCTACTCTAGTTGTTCATGATATAGTATTTGACACCTAAATTTCTCTTCACACTTTCATTATTCAATATAACTCATTTAATTAGCAATCGACTGATGCTACTGGCATAAGGTTCTGGGATAGCATCAATGCTAACGACCTGTCCGTGAGCTCACGACTGCCTTCAGGGACGAGGCAGTTCTTTTGCTCTTAAATAAATAAATAAAGGCCTGGTTAATAACGCTCATTAAAATGGAGGAGGCAAAAATGACAATAAGACCCAGGGAAGGTCATGCGGTGGGCGCCGTGGGCAAAGCACCGTGGGTGATGCCGCGACCTCTCTCTTCTCCTTCCCTGCACCCCACGAAGAGCACCCTTCACCTCCAAATAAACTGTAGTAATGACCCGGCTCTCTGCACCCCCCCACCACAACACACACACATAACCCCTCCTCCACCTCTCTGTTAATTACTGCTGACATCCTTCCACAAACAGCAGCAACAGACACTATCACACACAGCAATTACTGCTGAATCTTTAATGCACTTTAACCAACTCTCTGCAGCCTCGACACCTCGAGACTGGCTGATGTTCACAAAAGTTCTTGATGTGTTCTCGAACCCTAAACAGACCAGAATAAAGAAATACAAAAACAACAATTAAAATTAGATTTAGCTTTTTTTATCTTCTGCAAGGCTCTTGTAAAAACATCTGTTAGGATCAGACAATTTCTGATATGCAGGTGACTGCATATCAAAAAGTTGCATTTTCAGCTGCATGTAGCTGCAACTAATGCAGGATAAGGGTTAAATTTAATCTATAGTCACAGCTAAATAGTGACACATGACAAACATCTGTCTGGTCACACATGCTAAGACAAGACTAGATGATCAGTTAGACCAACTAAAAACCAGCTTGACCAGGATGGAGAAGCAAACAGACCAGCTTTAACCAACTTAGACTGGGTCTTCAAGGAAATAACTCCAATACATCTGCACCTGTCATAAAAATGGTCTTACCAAACACAATAGCGTTAAAATCACTACATACATTTGATGAGATGCATGTTTCCCATTACTAGAATGAGAACAAATTAAGTTTCATAACAGACTCTAAGTCCTGTAGCTGATGTTGATTCACATGAACACACATCCAACCATTTATCCTGTCTAATTTATTTGTTTACTTGACGCAACTCGCTGCAATGCTGCCTCAGCGCTGCAGCAACCTTTCAGATGCATCTCAAATGCATCGCTACCAGACATGGACATGCAGATTTCTATGGTTTGGGGTGGGTTGTGTTTTCTTGCGTTCTATAAAGGTTAACATGTGCAGGAAAAACAGCACTGGCTACAAACTGTGTGTTTTTGTCAGCTGAGAGAAGCAGTGCAGAAAAAAAGGAAAAAAAAGCCCTCAGCCAAGCCATCAAGTTGAACATTGAACTTCACAGTAGTAGCTGCCTTTCTATGCCTCTTCTTTTGATGTTACCTCCAAAGCAAAGGATCAAAGGCTTGGAGTGTGGCGTGGGGAAGTCCCAGGCTCTTAGCCTGGCAGCCCGTGATATATGCAAAAGTCTATGCCAAAAAGAGCGAGAGAGCAAGAGAGAGAGAGAGAGAGAGAGAGAGAGGGTGGGAATGTAGACTAGAGACAGCAGGCTTGTATGGAATGTGACTAAATAGTGTGCTTTCCTTTAACGAACGCTGAGGTGATGCAATCGTTCCTTTCTGGGTATTTTACAGTGAAGTGTTAAAAACAAGGAAGGCGTGACAAAAGAAAGGCTAAAGTTTGCGATAGCGGGGATGCAAAATGTTTACAATACCTCACAGACTCACTCCACAACATCCAACACACTTGCTACCCATACTGTGACATCACATGAATATACAGTAAGACGTCTGACTAGAGAATACAGCAAACACAGGCTACAAAATAATGCACACAGACACACACACACACACACACACACAACACAAAGAGAGACAAAAAATGCCACCAAGATGGCAAACGAATGCCCCTGTAAAGAAAGTTCGGTTTTGTAATAAATATTTAAAAAAATCAAATAAACTTAATAAATGAAAGTGTTGATGTTGACATAAATAAGCTATTTTTTAATTATTAACAAAATTCCCCCCACATAAAAAAACTCCTGGTGGGAAATATCACTCCTCACTAAAAAATTCACTGAAAAATGGATTTAACAGGTTAAGCTGTGGGCAAAAGCAAAAGTTTTGCTTGATATTACTGTACACACACACACACACACACACACTCCCGTACAATTATAGGTCTACACATGCATGCAGACACACACACACCCTTTCCCCAGGGCTATAGGATTAAGAGGTCTGTCTAGCTGACAGTGAGCTCTTCCTTCCCACGTATGTTGTCAATTCTCTTTCTCGTGCTCGGCCCCTCGGCCCCTTAGCCCTGCTCTGCCAGCCTGGGAGGAGGACACACCTGAACTTGACATCGATCTGTCCAAGCTTTTCCCAACACCACACACACACACACAAAATCTCAGCCAACCCTGAGAACAACCATGAAAAAAAAGAGTAAATGATGCTACAGAAAGACATGAGGTGGAGCAGTGATTCATGTTTGATTCACAAATGCTTTGTGCTGTTGAAAGGCTTTCTTCAAAGATTTGCTTAAACCGACTTGCAAATCATTTGTAAATCACCTGATTCGCGAAGAACATTTGACACAATTTATCAGCGGCTGGGGAAAAAAGAATTCAATGTTTTAAAGTACTGCTGAGTCATGATACTGTAGAAAGTTTAGTGAGTGACTTCTGTGAACACTTAAGTGATGAATCAGTTTTAAAACAGATCATTGAATAAAATAAAATAAACTGATCTAAATAAACGGATTCACTAAAATGAGTCACATCTGAGGACACCTCACAATAAACAGGAAGAAACTGACAACAAATTCACTTTGGACTTTGAAATCGCAGTCACTTTACTCACCACGTCACACATCATTTTAATTGCTTTGCATTCCAGACCCTTTGACTCTTTTCCCTTCATCTGCATTTCGAAACGCATACATGATCTTTACCTCAAACACACACACACACACACACACACACAGAACACACCCACGCACACAGACAGAACAGACAGAACACACACAGAACACACACATACACAGTTACCGGTGATGGTGTGTGTGGGTGTGTGTGTGGCTCCTGGTCAGGAAGGCCATGCCAGTGTCTCTGCTCCAACACCAGATTCTTTAAGAGTCATGGCCTTGAGAGGGAGGAGAAAACAGCCTGTGGATAATAGGCCTGTTGTTAACAGAACGGAGGAGAGAAGGAAGAAGTGAAAGAAAGTGGGAATGAGAGGGGAGGAATATTAAAGACAAGCAGATCCCGTTTCAGGTCATTCAGGGGCTGTTGCTATACTCAGTGTCATCCATCTGCCATTTCAGTTCTGTACCTATGATCAGTCAGACATTCCTGACCCTTTTATCTCTCTTGTTTTCTCCTTGCAAAGCATCTTGCACTACAAAAAGCATTTTAGGATATTGTGTCAATTACATATAATCACATTGAAAGTTTAAATGCTCTTAACAACTGTGATTTATTGTTAGCAAAACAGTGCCATGACCATCACAAAACAAAAGATGGGACCACATTTACAGTTTTTAATAACTTTAATGTATTTCACACAACCTGAAATTTAGTTTGGTCATTGGTCAGTTCTGAGCACCACGGTTCTCATACCCAGGTCTTGCACACATTGGGATGCGAAGACACGTATGTCAAGATTTGCGCTGTGATAAAAATACGCAACAAGCCGCCAGCAGGGCCTGCGCTGCTAAAGCTGGGCTTCAATCTGAGCGGCGGTGATGGACGGCTAATGAGAGCAAAAAATCCATCTCGTATAACAACAAAATACCACTGACACTGACGATCACTGGTTCGCAGCGTTCCCGGGATGAGACAGAAGAAAGAAAGGAGAGAGCCTAGAAAGACAGGAAGAGAATAAAAACGAGGGAGTGTAAGCGAGAGAGAGAGAAAACTCGCAATGATGACACGTAAGTGCAAAGAGCGATTAAGGATTTACTTTCAAAAGGGCCTCCATTGATCTTTTTTGATAGACCTGCAATAAATCAAACCAGATTGACTCACATGAGAACGAAGCCTAATCCTTTAGTCAGATCCAGAAGAACTCAAACCAAACCAGCTGTTAATTTAGGCTTTACAAGATAAAGCAGGCGAAAGCCAACCTGATGTACCCTAGGGCAGAGGCTTACATCATCTCTGTAAAGCAATCAACTTATTGCCAGTTTGGAGAGGTAATCAGAGTGCATGCTGGGAGGAGAGAGAAGAAAAGAGGGAAGGAGGGTGGCAGGGGAGGAGAAAGTCAGAAAAGGTCTAAAAGACAAAAATAAAGAGGCTGAATGAGAATAGCAGAGCGGGAATGAGAGGGGACCAATGAGAGGTCCAGAGAACAGGTCGAGGGTTCATGCTAAAATATGTAGCTATGCTACAGATATGGCAACTCAATGTGCAATCAAATTGAGAGGGAGGGAATACAGACTCTATTTTTGCCCGGGCACCCTGTAATTTTTCTGTAAGTTTGGATCTATGCCCATGGTCAGTGCCACCTCGGTCATGCCCGGTCAACCACAGCGCCATAGCCGGCCATGCTAATTAAACCAGTTATTTTAGTTTGTGTGAATATTTCTCTTCACCAAACTTCATTTTTCTGCTGAGGGGGGGAAACACCATCCAGTCTTTGCTGGTTACTATTCTAATGTCTATTTTTTCAGGCTTTATGTTTAAGAACAGGAACACAGAGGCAAAGACATGGAGATATGTGAAGATATAGAAAAAGGGGGAGGGGGGGGTAGTTATTGAGACAGTGACAGGGATGCATCACTCAAACACACCCAGACACACATCCACTCATTAGGTAGCATGTTCTAGCCTTTAATGTTCTGTTTACTATGCACAACAAGATCAAGATCTAAAATCCAATTCTGGGCCTGACCAGGGCCTTTCAATGTGGTTCTGAGAGCGCCTTGAAAAAAGCCAGGCTTGTAGTCTCTGGAAAGTGTCCAAGGGAAACTCAGGAGCCCAAACAAAACCCCAGGTGAAATCAGAGCAAAAGCAGAGACCCGCGTCCCCTCCCTCCCCCTGACACACTGCCTGCACACAGGGATCACTCAGACTTTGGGTGTCTGCTCTACCCAACTAAATTGAAGTTAAAGAGCCACTTTGGGTGGGGGGGGTTGACACACATGTGCACATCCATGTAAAGAGCTTGGCACTTATGCAGCGCTCTGTTGCACATACTATCTTTAGGGCTGCACCGAGGTACACAGTCGCCCCTCCTCTGCTCACTCTTCTTAAGCGGGTGCAGTTTTTGCTCACCGCCACCCTCCTCTCCGTTCCACCACGGGGTCACACTTTTAATTACACAGAAACAGTAATCCCATCAGACAGATGGCAAACAGGCCGTCTCCCAATGACTTTATGCCCAATTGAATCATTACTGATGTTATTCGCTAAATTATAGCAAAACACAACAACACCGCCGAGCAGGATTTGCAAAAGGAGCTAGCGAAAGCAGATGTGCCCTCCCGTCGAGCGTCTGTGACGGAGATCAAGAAGGCGTGAAGATGGAGACTGCAAAGCCGGGCCTGTTTTAAATGAATAATATTCTAATCAGTGCAAGCAAACACAGACCCTTATTATCCTGTTGTAGAAAAGCAAAAACTAGGCTTCTACCGGACAAGGCATTTCCAACCAACTTGGTTTGGTAAACCACATAACAAGCGCAATTGAGAAGTGACGAGAGTGTTCTTTTCTTAAAAGAGGGAGCGTGTTTGGTTTATGGGCTTTACTCGGCACAGCCGTTTGTCTTCAGGGAACATCCCAAGAATCCACTCTTTCCTGAAAACCAAACGCAAGCTCAAGTCCACAACCTTGCTGCCAGAGCCCATTCATTTTTCTCTCTCTCTCTATTTCTCTCTCTCTCCCTTTTATGCTCATGTCTTCTGTCAACAATTAGCGGTCACCTCTTCCAGAGTCCCAGACCACAGCACCCCGAGCGTTAAACTATGCAATCTCCCAATCAGACCCTCAACAAAAATTATAGCTTGTGACACTGCTTTGGAAAGAGACGTACATCCATGCCAATACACAAACAATTCCCATAAAATACTTTTTGATGGAAAGGATACAAAACTTAAAACTCTAACCAGCAGTGACCTAACCCTCACGGCACTCCCTATAATAATGTCAATAAAAATATTTGGAGCCTGTATTCTTTGGCTTGCAGCAGGGCCTGATTGGTCACCTGTCGTGTTACTTGGTGTTAATGTATCTCTGATTGGTGCATGTTCTGGCTGGGCCCCAGGGTTTCATGTTCCATGCTGGGTAGCTAGACTTCATGCCACAATTGGGAGCAGCTTTTCAGCCCAACATTGGAACAGTAAATCTACATTTTACCAGTGAGGGACAAGCCACACCATAACACAACACTAACATTTTCCATTTCATAAAACACCATGAGGCAAAGACAGAATTACGTCTTGTGCTCCTAGACTTAGTGTTTTAATTATTGTTTCTTAGGCACCATAAGGCAGAGGGCACAGGGTCGTGGCTTAAGACAACAACTCTGCTACCAAATCCAATTATTTTAAGCCTAGCTCAAATTAGGTTGTATAGAATAGCTGTTTAAAATACTTGTCCCCTACTTGGCCCTGATAAGACTGGCAGCTTCCCAACAAACTGAAGCAGTTGTGTCTGGAGGCATGTCCATTGCTGTAAAGTGATCCAAGGAGCATACAAAAAACCTCCAAGCTGTTTTTTCTTTATCCCTTCCTGACTATTGGTCAATAGTCCACTGCCAGCAGTTGTTCTTCTGTGAAGACGTGTGAGATACTGAGATGGAACAGGATAGACCCTGGGGCCTCACTATAACAGAACGGCTCTGCAAAGATTTAATTTGCAAAATGTTCCAGCCGGCATGCTTAAAGAAGATTTCCCAAGAAGTTCCTGGGACATACATAGCAAAATTTATCTCAACATCTAGGAGGAGGAAATTACCAGCACATACGTTAGGCTACCAAAATGAGACGTTTTTTAAAATAACATCTGAGGTTTTAGAAAACAGCCGTCGTTTCAGGAAATAACAGTCACATTTGCCAAAAGCGTTTCCAAGGAGTTCTGATTCTTCGCTCTGTAACAAGAAACAAAATACAGTCAACATCAAATTTGCACATGCTCAAGAAGTGTCAGTAAGGTCTAACCACAAAAAGAAACACAAATGATCTCTTAAAGTGTGTGGTTGTGCTATTGGCCTCTGGTCCCAAAGGCGAGTGTGTTGAGCGTACAAGTGTGTGAGGCTGAGGGTCACACAGCAGCTGTGAGAATGACACAAGGCCAGCTGCTTCCTCCACAGCTCCGATTTCCTGACCTCGCAGCCTGAGAGGCACACAGTCAGGTGACCAGATCTAAACCCACCTCACCTCGTACATGCAGCCCTCAACCACCAAAGCGCAGCCTCTCGGGCAACAGGGCTCTGCAAACCTTTCTGCTTTCAACTCTGCACAGTGTTTTTGATGTGGAAGCTTTCACTCAATTTGTGGCCAAACACTGTAAACTGATCCTTTTTTCCTTAGAGCGTCCTGTGACCACCATGTTTGCATACCACAACTCTTGCGTAACTGTCAAGTGATGTGGTTTCTCACCAATGAGACTTTACAATAACTGTGTTGGGAACAGGACATATTAATCTCTACTAAATCAATAGATGCACAACTGGTCAAAAGTTTAAGGCTCAGTTACTCATTCTTTACTTTCAAAATGAATGAAATACTAGAAATGTAACTATCTTTTACATAGAATTAGCAAAACTGTAAAAACAAAATTAAATACAATTCTATTTTTGTGATGAAAGTAACTGACAATATTTTATGTATAATTTCATAGTAAGTTTCCATAAACCAGAAGTTGCAACCAACTTGTGTTCTGACAAAATTGAAACAGAAATGGAAAAATGGAGGGTGTGGCTAGTTTTTTTTTTACTGGGAATTGATTGGCTCTAGACATTTAAATGCTGGCAGCAGACCAGCCATTGGAGGGGAGTGGTTATGTTATTCTGCAAAAGAAAATGTACAGACTTTAATTAAAGATTAAAAAGGCACATGATTTTATATAAAAAAAAAGACTTGCACACATAAATTATTCAAAATAAACAATGTTCTATAAAAAATTGTGTTTTTTGATATCATGGTGACTTTAAGCACGTGCCTGTAGATCAAAATGTTTTAGGATCATGAGAAACGTTTCAGTCAAGTGATCTCAAACTTTTGACCGGTACTGTAGATGCTGAGTGTGGGAGCCAAATGGATTGACATGCCTCAAGAGAGGAACAACAGATTTCACTGTTTACCCAGTAGAGAAAGAAAAAACGTCTCCAGACTGAGTGACTTTTTTCTTTACAATCTTCAAGTGGAAGTCAACAGTGCTGTTTAAAGGGTTGGTCAGTGCTGTTGTGCCCTTCAGAAAGATAATTAGATGGGTGGTAATGGGCATGTGGAGGTGATGCTTGTCTCCGGCGAGCTGCCCGTGAGAGTGGCCTCAGCCTTGCGTGCCTACGGTAAATAGCAGTCTGTGTGCTGTAATTGTAATTTAATTGTAAACTGAGGAGAGTTCATGAAGAATGCTGGAGCCAAACTTGGTCAGTAAGGGCCCTACCTCCTGACCAGGTCCTGCCTGTAACCTGTTGTAAGAACCCCACACCTTACAACAGCCTGTAACCTGTTGTAAGGTGACGTGTGAGGAAATTATGTATTTAGGTCCTGATGAAGACTCTGGGGGTGTGTTAGGCCCTGTTCTGTGAGCGGGCCCCTGGAGCGTAGCCGCCTTCCCGGCTCATTTGAACAGCAGCCCGGCTCTTCTGCTCTCAGTGCATCTTTTTGTCATTTGAGAGCTCATGCCCCATTTGTATTATCCACTGAAATGACAGGGGGAAGAGGAGAGGGGTTGATGGGAAAGAGGAGGGGTTTGGGGGAGTCGGTCACAAGAAGACATCTTCAACAAACACACACACACACACACACACACACACACTCATTGACTAATGTGCCACAACACTCGTACATCACACACAAATTGGCCAAATGAATTAACCACGGCCCCTGGTTAGCGTTTCGAGCTTTAAATGGATTTTCCCTCTCCTGGTCTGCCCAATAATTGCATTTATCCATCTTGTTGAAGCGCAGTTTACACACTTGCTAACATCATGCCAATCCGGAGCTACATTTTCTGCTCCAATGGCAGGAAAGGAGGGGATTTGTCATTGGATCATAACAGGTAATTCAAACAACAATTAGCTCAATGACTCCCCCGTATGTCAATGTCTGGCTCTCCCGCAGGCAGGGTTTGATAAAACAAGGAGATCTTCTATCTCTCCCTAGTGCTCTGTCTTTTTTCCTCAGTCTCTCTCTCTCACAATCATCCAGCTTACTGAGATAAATTAGGCTCTGCTGTCTTCAGAACTTTTTACCCACACCACTAGGTTTAAGCAAGCAATGTCTCAAGTAAATGAGCCCTGCAACTATGGATCCTGACTCTGCGATTATTTTAGCCCTTGCGTAGACACACTTGCACACAAAGAGACCAACGCAGCACTTGTGCTGGAGGTTGCTACAGGGGTCATCTCTGCTTTCACGAGTGTTTGAACAGTAGTGCATTAGAGACTCCAGGGCCCACAGGACAATTGGGCTATGTAAACACTGGGCAACTTCCTTCCCTGCAGACCTTAGGTTAAGACGGCCCACTATTTAAACAGATCTGAATTCCTGCACATGCTTACAGCTAAACATCTGCTCTCTTTGCTATTAACCAGCCTGAACTGCGAGATAGGATGGAACTCATCACCAACACGGCCGTCGTTCAACACTACCAATGAACCAAGCAACGACTTTTGTCACGTTCTATTCTTTCAAGGATCTCAATCAGTTAAACGCTAGACCGCTTTTCCTCAGGGACCCGAAATCTGTCAATTCAACGCCACCTGCCAAAGCACGCAATTTATCTTTATTGATATTTGAAAAATGCTAAGCACGACGGTCTATAAAGATACAGGGGCCGTAAAGCTACAGATAAAGAAAAACACCCGTTCTAAAGGGCATCCGGAACGTCACGCCGCCACAGTCACTTGACTATTTCATACCAGCATTGCTTAAACTGATTGCTGGCCAAAGAAAACAGCTCGGGGTCAGGATTAAACTCTCTTTCCTTATAAATCACTCCTACTCATCGCTAAATCTTTCCGTTCACCAGATAGCCAGCAGCGAGAGATCACTATTCACTATGACTGGCAAGCAGTCATCATCTCTATTTAACTCGGACGGCTGCTGAATTACACATCCTCTATGTCTGTGTTCAGATCTTAACGCTGTGAAAGAACATTCATTGCAATCGGACTCCACATCTGCCACCTCTGGCTAGCACTGATCAGGCCCACAGAGCCCCGGGGGCAGCTAGCCAAAGATACACCTCCATTCAATTACACTCCTCTCTCACAACACAATTGACAATTCGCTCAGCGAGGGAAGTCAATTCTCTCCGTTTCGAAATCGACCATACCGAGTGTTCACACTGTCCTCTAATGAGATGTAGCCTGCGACAGTTGATCCAGATTAATCCTTAAGGGTGAAAACATCTAAACAAACACGTCAACTTTTCCTACAGCCCACAGTCAGTTCATCTAAACAGTTTATCTAAATTACTCACAAGTTGCCCTTTATATTAATCTCAATCGCAAATGTTTAAATAGATAATAGATATAAAGAAATAGAAGCTATGAAAGCTTAATGATAAATGTTTATATTTATTCAGTTCTAATTATTAAACATTTTGAAGAATGGCAAATAGGTTTACTTGTTTTTATCCCCGAGTAAAATCTAAAAAACAAGACAATAATAAGCATAACAAGTAACATGAAGCAACAATCTACATTCAATCTCCATTAACTCTCACTGCAGTCCAGTAAAAACCATTGAGGTCTCATTTGTCATTTATGTTCTATGGGTGTAGACAAATACCTGTAATTTGTTTTGAGTTCCTTGTTATTTCTAGACGCATCAACAAGACAAAACTGGTACACCACCATGTGACAAGCACAATGCTAATCAGCTGAATGTTATCTATATTGTTTGACAGCCGTTTGGTTGGATAGGGCCAATGACAAAACAAACACAACCTAGAAAACACAAGACTACCACGTCACCTATTATTTACAGCACATGGCAGGTGAGGGTTTAAAATTCATAAAGCAGCGATTATCTTAATATATATTACCACTAATCTTAATATATAAACCCAGATTAATAATACAAATATGAATACCCCAGATTAGTGGATCATGTTTGCGTTACACTGGTAGAAGTAAAATCTGCCTCACCTTCTGCCAGGTTCTAAATGCAGAACCTTTGCTAGAAACAAGCATGCAATAAACTCATTAGTGATCAGACAAGCACACACACACACAAACACACACACAGGCCCAGCTCACAGCTTATCCCTTGGCAATTAAAAGTTTAATTAGAAGATTAAAAATACATGGGCTGAGTTGTATCACCTATTACTTTCTCAATTATGTGATTTTCTCATACAAAACGCTCCCGACGCATCTACAGGAATTAACGCTGATTATCAACGTAAACAGGATTTCACCTTCTACAAAAGAACATTATGGAATCTCAGTTTGCCATCTGAGTTAAAAGACAGACCCATCGGTGCGACGCCAAATTAGCTCATGCTCTTATCAAAAGAGAAACGTTTCGCAGAATGGAAAACTAAATATCATAGTAACATCATCGAAAGAGTCACCGGTCAGGACTAATCTCTTTTTAGAAGCTGCCTTATAAAATACAGCATGTTCTATTTCGGTGTTAAAAATAGATGTTGATGGATTTATATTTGTGGCATTTGTGTAAAGAAGTTTCCCTGGAATACATTATAGTCAGACTTCCTGTATAAAGACTGGAAAGACTGTCAGGTTTTCTAATCAGAGCAGAATATTCCAGCTAGCTCACCACACACGCTAATCAAATGTGTATTCTGTACTACAGGTCCACCTGACACACTGGCAACGGGGGTGATTATGTTTTAAAGTCTGATAATGATGTACACTAAAAATAATCAAGACTGCGTGCCTGTGAGCACAAGACATCCACGCACACACACACTCTCCCAATGGAAACTCAAGCACTCCTATCATTAAGCACACAAGAGTGATGGCAGTTCTGGAGAGCATGTGTGTGTGCACTTTGGCCCAACCCGAGCACGTTCCAATCCAAACAAAAGCCAAGAACAACCAAATTCCGCCAGCGTCACTCAAGCCTCTATGCTGGAGATTTTCCAGCCGACATTTTGATGACGAGGCGGGAATTAAGCAGCGCTAATAACTTACCAACTTAGCCAGATTCAAGTAAAAAAGGGGGGGAAAGCCACACACATGGCCTGTCCATCAAGCATGACTATAAACTTGTCACCTCCTCATTGTCTTTTTTTAAGCCCTGCTGTGTTTTTTCTTTCGTTCTTTTTTCCTCGGGAGATAAATGTGAGGCCTGGGGGCTCTATTGTTTGGACATCTAACCAGGAACTGTCGCCAGTCTCATTGCCCCCATATTAGCAGCAATTATGCGCTCTATTCAGGCAGCCTTTGTGCATCTCCCCCACTCTGCCACAGCCTCGTCTTTTTCCCGCTTTTCCTAATCCCCTGCTCCGATTCCGGCATGCTGTACAAGGAAACTCCTCTACAACAAGCAAAGGAAAAAATTCCTTCAGAGGAAGGCTGAAATAACAAAAACATACCATTATACAGACGTAATTTCTCTTCATTTTTCTGAAGAATGTAATATATCATTATATTTGTTATAGGATTTATGGTATATAATATATTATTTAAAATATTTTCACATACATATAAATTATAGATTATTTATTGTTATATTAATTATTTATCTTTTTAAAAATTAGAGATTAAAATCAAAAATTAATTATGCTTAATAATTGTTTGAAATGATTGGCTTACAATTTAATACAAAATTAAATATGGCACAAATTAGTCATATTTATACATTCATTTACATCCATGAAAAGCAGACAGTGCAAAATTTTGCAGCTTTGAGAAACACAAAACAAAACCAACATGATTCGCATTCAGCTGTTCTCAGTTTGTTTAATCTATTAGAATTAAAGATTACTTGAATCTTCTAAATAATATTAATGTGACCAAGACAAGTGCTTCCATAGATTTCCATTTAGGAACTCAATAAAATTCAATATTAAGGATTCCACTCATTTATCAGCCTACAACCCCAAAAATACCATCACGCACCCTATTATCAAAATCTTCCCCTTCGTATAGAAATTCGCACATACAGCTGCTGGTCTGTATATGATACATGTGCACTGAGAGAAAGAGTAATTTCATTTCCATGTTTCAGGAAACCCTCAGCATGCAGGCCAAAAGCAGGACTATATTTAACAGATGACAAAAGTTGCATTCCAGATGTACAGTGCGATCTTTGTGTTGATCTTTGTGTATGGAAATAAATGGTGAAGAGCAGAGAGAGGTGAGGGGTGGGGTCAACACACAGCTGCTAAGCCAATGCATTTCCAAGAGACACACAATTTACAACAGTATTTATCCGAGTTACCATTTATCAGACAGAGCATTTGCAGTTTTAAAAACAATTATATCGAAAACATATCAAGAAAAAACTGGAAACAATTTTACCTCTTTTTGCTCTGTGATTTAACATTTCTAACAACCCGCATCCAATCAAAAACCATTAACTATTTAACTGGTGCAGAACATTGTGTATACATAGCGTTAGCTTAAAAACCCCAGCGTGACGTGCTTAGAGAAGCAAAAACAATCAAAAATGCCAGGTTAGTCTTGAGCGCGTTCACGGGGAGCAGCCTGCCAAAATCATCAACGCCAGACAATTGAGCACGAGTACAAAAAAAACAACATCTCGGTAAATATTTACAGCACAAATCTTTTCCATTCATTTACCAAGCACTAACAAAACCTTACTGTACTGTTCTTTCGCTCCCCCTGCGACCCCCCCCACACACACACACATCTGCGATTCATTGACTTTACAATTTACCACATGTCGAGATGGGAGAGGTCGGGACTCTATCTGAATCACGACACAAATATGCGAGTGATTTATTGTTTTAAAAACCATGGGCCGATTTAGTGCAACTCCACTCTTCCCGAGCTTTACTTCTATTGGCAAACCATGAACAATTACAGTTTGGACTAATTAAGCCCAGAGAATGTGCTGTGCGCCACTAATGTCTCACAGGCCCTGCTTTCGGTTTAATGGTGCCAAACTTTGCTCCCCAACTAAACTATCACAAATCCAAAACAGATTGCATTTTTTATGGGTGTTTATCAAGCCCCAGCAAAACAGAGCCGGTTGCACATTTGTTTTGTTTTTTTGCATAGGATGGGAGGAGAGGTGGGGAGGAAAGCAAAGAAGAGAAGAAAAGAGTGATACGGGGACAAAACGAGAGTGTCCTGCTTCCACTATTCTTTGTAAACAAAAGTGATTTGCAAAACAAAAGGATGTCAACCTTCTAAATAAACTGGGAGTGTATTTGGGAAGAGTGGCGCACTGGCGGAGCGCGTAGCTTTGCGAGCCCCCTGCGGAAAGCAATTAGGGGCCATTAACATGTAAAGCCAATTTGATAAGGTAAGAATCTATCCCTGTAAATCCGTATTAAACTATCTTTTGCACCTCACACGACAAGCTATTCAACACGGAAGCGGCACACGCATAATCCATACGATAAACCCATTGTTATCGAGGTCTTAGCAAAATGGCTAAAAAGATTCAGGCACGGTTTATTAAAATATGTACATCCTGGACTACATGAGGGGCAAGAGCAGCTTTGACATAAATTCACAAATTGATTTAAAACATAAAATCAATGTTTAATAAATTATAGATGAAATTTAATATTAAAAGTATTCCCAAAACAACATATAAAAAACACAAGACAATACTGCTTGAACAATATTTTAGGTCCTTCACAAAACCGCCACGCATTTTAAGAAGCATCTCGTTTCTTAAGCCCAGCTAGCGGAGAGCACATTGGGTGTTGCGCGATTTCTTTTTTTATATTTTGTTCCTTTTTTAAACTACGCATAATTATACGTTGAAACCTGAAACCCCTGCCAAAAGTCTGCAGGCCTAAGGAATTATGGGGCCAGGGGTGGCGTCAAATATCTTAACATTCATAAGTCAGAGAGGCAGTAAATAAACCCAGCGGATTTACGGGCACAGAGCCCCCTGCCAGAACACAGCCATCCAGACCTCTGCTCTACCTCGCGGTCCCCCACTCCTCAGACCTGTTGAGGTGTGATTTTAGCCTACAGCCACTAAGTTAACCCAGCACCTTTCCGACCACAACATACAGAGAGCGTGTCTGCATCTCTGTGTTCGCCAAGCAAACCCTGCTCTGGATAAAAGGGAGATGAATGGTTATTGTCTGTGGTTTGTCAAAAAAGACAGAAGAGGGGAAAAAGGCATTTGTAGATGTAACCACGTCAAATTGCTAAATGCTTCCAAATCATCATAGGGCTTCTCAGACTGAGGTAGTTGGAAAAACAAACTCCCGTTATTAAAGCTCTCAGAGGTCAGACAAATTAAAGACATTCCTCCCTTCACACACACACACACACACACACTCACGTTTGAGTTGTGGGAAAAGCATTTCATCACTATTGCAAGAGTGGGCCATACAGGAAATTAGCTGACAAAGGCATATGAAAATAAAATAATAATCGTTAAAAATGGTTACGTCTCTGATATCAGTTTATGTAATTTTGCTACCATTTATCCTGAACGTAAAACGCTGATGCCATAAATTTATTTGAATGTTTAAAAATTAAATGAAAATGTAATACATGCAAAAATGACATTTAACAAAATAAGAAAAGAGGGATGGAGACACTTGGAGCTGTAGAGGAACGCTGTGAGGAAACATACAAATTGTAACCACATCGTCGGCAGCTAACCTGAACAAGCCGCATGCATTTGTTAAACGGAGAGACAGCTGATCGATGGTCAGGTGAATTATTTATTCTCTACTTAAGTAATGCGTTTATGAATACAACGGCTTTCAACTTCAAAGCGCGTGGGTCGGACGCCCAGGTAGCAGACCTCAATGCAAAGCAACGAAGGGGTGAGGGGCTACGGCGCGATGTCAAAGACTGAGATCTGTAGGCCTGGTTACAATGAAAGATCAAACATTACACCATTCGGCTATAAAGAAATTCACTATTTCTATCAATATAATATTTAGGTTGGAGGGCAGGAACAGACCTGGACTGACTCACATGTTGGGAAATAGAAGATGATATATCAAACAATCATCCTGCTTCCATGGGAGATGAGTAAATATATTCTCGGTAACCAATTGAATAAGCCAGCGGTTTAGTTAAGGCTTCATCTCAGCAGGTACAGGAACTATTAGACTATAGACTATAACCATTAAACTTCACAACAGCTTCCCTGCTTTACAGAAAACACAATACATGGGAAATAATGCCAGCACACTCCTTTTAAATTATGCTTATTGGCTGATGGGACTATCCGCATTTAGTTTAACACAGTAAAGAACATCATTGTCGGCAAGTGAACGACAGATTCAGCATGGGCATCACGCAACAATCACACCACAACAAACACAAACAACCAGCGTTCATGTCTAACATAACACGACTCCCTTTAAACTAGCTGAGGTAAAACTTTAGGAATGCTACATTTTGAATGCTGTCATTTTCTTCATTTCAGGTTATACTGCATGTCATTGTCATAAATCACACCTTTATGATTTACATTAAACCGATGGCTGCTTATAAAAAAATCAAAAAAGGTCTATTGCATAATTTACGTTTTCCTCATTGTAATATTTGTGAATATACTAAAGCAATGACACATTAAAAAATAAATGTGTACATATAAACAACCAATTACAGCAACATTCATTGTTTCTGGTACTGGGAAAAGTGCTGGATAAATTTTTAACATGCACAGCAGCTCTTTACAGTGTAAACTGTAATAAATTGAAATATTGTGCATATATACATATTACACCTGATTCAACAAATTGCCTTCACATAACTACAACTCCATCATGTCACGCCAAACAGTGTCAACACCTATTTAAAATTGATTACATTTAAGGTGCATGTAAAGTAAATATTTATTCATTTAAAAATATATTTAAAACACTACTGACAACACTGCATGAAATTTGACTACATTGGTGTTAAGGGTGGTATGAGCAATAATGTGCTTTCATTCATTCAGTCACAAATTCACTGACTGACCTTCACTAATTTACATACACATTTCCCATGATGCTTCTTGGCATTACAGTTTGTGTGAATTACATTATTTAACACGAGAGCCCCGGTTTAATATTAAGCTTACATAAAAACACTCATTCGCCAATGTTGCATGGGAAAACTTAATGCTTTGCAACAATGGAAAGCCTTGTTTTATAAACGCAATAATTTAAATAAGAATAACAACAACAATAAAAAAATAAAACGATAAATACTATTTTTAAAAATCCAACCATTATTTAACATTTTAAGCAGAGCTTCCGGAACTACAAACTACTGTCAATATATTATTTCATGAAAAGGATTTTTATGATCTCGATATGAAACAAAAAAATCTAAAGAAACAATACATTGAAAAAAACTATTTGAAGCACACGATTTAAACGGCGGGGACGCGTTTAAATTAAAAGAAAAAACAACAACAACGAAGTTAATAAAAGTCCCTCTAGATAGTTTATATTACTGGCATGAAAGCACATTATGACAGCTATGCGTTTTACTGTACAGTCAGCTCGCGCTGGTCCGCATTCACACGCACACAGGGCAACAGTGTGTCCGCGTGAGCGGCGTGCCACTGTACAGTACAGAGAAACTGTGGCAGAAGTTCACCAGTCGACTCGCCTCAAACCAAAACAACCCCTAAACATGAAAGCCTACGTGCATGTGGTTGCAGAAACACGTTAAAAACACTTACTGTGCGTGCGGTGGGAGAGAGCGATCCGTTCGGGAGGTACGGGCTCGTGAGGTCGGGAATCATTATAAATGGATAGCCCGGGTACGGTGGGCTCTTGAACAGCCCTCCATCTTGCCTTTTCGCAGCTAACATGGCGGGGGGAAAAAGAGGAAAACTTTTATAAGTTGCATTCCCAAACACTTTCGTGCACGATTAGAAGCAAGGAGAGCTAAGGAACCGTGTTACTGCCCAATGCAAAAAGTGCAAAAGACAAGATCATTTAGAGAAAACAAGGACTCACCATCCTCTAAACTTTCTCTTGTTTTGTCTCTGAAACTTTCAGATCTAGGCGGAGGCCGTCTTTCCGCCTTGAAATGCAAAGAAACACAGGGATTGCATTGAATTATCACAGTGGGTAAATCGTCAGCTCTTTGCAAGTGTGTTTCCCAACATATTTTCCGCGTTTAAGCGCAAAAAAAGTACATGTGAACTCACGCACAAGTGCGATTCGCAGTTATTTGTCACTTACCTCGGAATCCGAAGAGCTGTTTTGATTCGTTTCCGACTCGTTTACGAGAGAAGACTTGACATCTGCTAAATCCCTTTCTGCCGAGGAGTTCTCCGAAATTTTTTCCTCCTGCTCGCCTTCGTCTTTGAAGGAAATCATTTCATCGTTCGCACCCAGATCGTCCCCTCCACCGCCGTTCAGCTGCGGCATTTTTCCCGAGGAGCGCTAATTTTGCGGGGGGCCAAAAACACCAAAAGTTTTTCAACCCTTGATCTTGGTATGATCCCCGAATCCGGAGTTTAAGTTTAGGGACTTGCACTGGCGTTTGGCTGGACGAGTGCTCAAAACTCAAAAAGAAGAGGGCAATCTTGGCAGAAACAGAAGCCGGAGACGGAGCTGAGGCGCTCGGATTGAGGGAGTTGAAGTTGGTCGGAGTGGTTTTCAGTTCAAAGGCGGCGCTGATTGACAGATAGAGAGGGATGGAAATAGAGAGAGTCTGGATTCGGGATTATTGACAGGGAGAAACACACAAGAAAAAACTAATGAGATTCAAACAGGGAGGGACTTGAAGTGACGTTTTCATAAATAGAGAGGGGCAGGAAAAAGTATTGGAGGGGGGAAAAGGGCTCGATCGAGAGAGAGAGAAAGAGAGAGAGAGGAAAGGAAAAGAGCTGCTTTTGGTGAAGAGCAGGACAGTTAAAGCGAGTCGCCCCTGTTTGCTTTTGTACAGGAATGAATGGAAAAATAGGCGGAAGACACTTGTGCAAAATCCGCACAGATAGTCTACATGTGTCTGAGCTGTGAAAGACTCCACAGCACAGCAGGCATCATAATCGCTTCCTTATTTTCTCAAGTTTCAGTGGTGCTAAAATAATCTCACTCCAAACATGCTGACCAAATGAACTAAAATTAGAATAAAGTCTAATGTCTTCTAAATGAAACCTGTTTATATCATAACAGCACTTCAAAAACCACACACACACACACACAAACATGCATACATACATACATACATATACACACACTGTATATTATATATATATATATACACACACAATATAATATACCATAAGGCTAAAATATATGTATTATATACAACATAATAAACCATAAGGCTGAAATATATTGCGCGTGTGTGTGTGTGTGTATATATATATATACATTTGATTGTAGTATATATAAATATATATATATATATGTAGTACATTTGATACTACATTTATATACTACAGATGATTTAGGGTTGAGACAGAGGCTCAGACGAGCACAGACGGGCTAATAGAGGCCGGGTAACCTGTATTCATTATGAATAAAGACGCAGGGGGGTGTGGGGGGGGAGGGAGGGGGTCTCTTGCCAAAATCCGAGGACAAACTTTTTGGCGCTTGTTGTTCTGCAAATATACTCCGGTTGGTTGGTTGTTATTTGAACTTTCAAAGCGTTCCTATAAATATAAAGAAACGGATGGTGGAAGTAAATGTAAATATGGCATTCGCACTGTTTTGATCCAACATCAGAGTAATGGCACGCAGTATATTTTATTTAAAATTATTAAATCATTTATTTATTAAAATGAACATATTTGTTATTTACTGCGTCACGCAGGTAACATATAACTGTAGTATATGAACGTATATGGATGAAAGTTTTCTTTCATCCTCATATACCTTTATTTCACAGATGGCTACAAAGCGATTTGTACCTCGTAATGTAGCCCTTACAGTAAAACAATGAATGAAAGTGTTGATATTTTGCTTAAATATACATAACGCTCGTATATTATGCTGTACTTGACTGAATGTTGCTCACCAACCAACAGGCAATATTACATTTTAATATATGCAATCATATATATATTATTAAAGAGACATCAAATATAGGAACTGAAATCATATATGTGAACTGAAAATATATATTATTTATTTTTATTGTATTAGTGTATGAATGAAATTATTTTGCTTTGCTTTAACAAAGGCACAGGAAATGCAGCATTTTTGATTTTGGCATTTTTAAGTTATTTATAAATATAAGATCTATGGCACAGATATGCATCCTTACAAGTCAATATAATTGAACAATAACTGTATTTAAAATGTGCAGTTAGCAGCGGATAGATGCCCCATTGCTTTTTGACTTCAGATGTCTGGAACCTGCAGATACCAGACCAAAGCAGCTGAGCTCCTAGCTAGCATCTCCCTGGATTGCCTCAGCAGGTTACTGAGAGTTCACTTACATTGGGTGCGTTTTATCAGCCTTGCTAAGCCAAGCCTTGCTCTATTTATTCCCCTGCTGGATCTAAACCTATGACCAATCTATGGGTTAAAGCTCAGTTCAGACTGACCCGTTCTTTCTGTGCCAGTACTTTATCACACTTAAGTAAACAAATAAAAAAGTATGACAAAATAAAGTACCATGTTTATTTCAAGTTTGTTAATTGTACTGGAAATTAAAGAAAGACATTTTGATGCACACTTCCTGTTATGTACAGAACATACTATATTCTAAGCAGAAGTTTTTTGTGTCTGATCTACTGCATTAAAAGGAAATAAGTTAGGTCTGTGTCCAAACAGTTAATTACCCACAATGCCTTTGTGCAGCCATACTGGATAAAATGTTCTGTTCTTAATTAGCATATTATGAGCTCTGTTAATGGTCTTCCCTGTTGTTTTCATAGCAACAATATGTGCATTTTAAAAGCTAGGGTAACAGTGAATACGACATGATGTATGCCAGATCCCCTCTAAGCTAGCTGAATTAAACAATATAAAGTTTTCTTGTTTTTACAAGTGGAACTTGGCATTTAACCTTTTCGCATTTAGTCAATTGCAAATTTCCCCATTGTGAGACAGGGTCTGCACATCATTTTAGTATTTTTCTCCTGTGTTAGTTCAGATGAATTGTATCCTGTGAATAATGACGTGGTTAACCACAATTATGAGATTCTAATGGATCTTCATGTTTTGCAGACACAGAACAACAATGGGGAAATTATTGTCTTTACAACATTATGCAAAGTTCCATTTGTTATTGTATATATGTATATAATTGAATTATCCATTCAGAGCCATTTTGAAAAGATTACAAGGAACATTCAGTACCGATTCATGCCGATCATTTGTATGTTAGTAAATGAATTTTGATGGGATGGAAATGTTAATAGATTTTTCAGTACAAACCTTTGGTAAATATATAAATAATCAAATATTATGGTAAATATTGCTCTCTGTTATTTTCAACCTTTATGTCCCACATGAATCACTGGATTTGACTCAGTGATTTGTCATGTAATTGCTTCTGTGAATCAAACACGGATGGGTTAAACTAAAGCCATCTGACCACCACATCAAAGTTCAGCCATGAATCTGTTTTAGGGAGAACAAAACTGATTCGTATGTGAATCAAAACTGTGGTCACATTCAGAGTATGTTTTAATCTTTCTGGACATTAGCTGCATCTAAACATTATCTGCTGCTGCTGGAGCTTGTCAAAGGGCTATAGTGGGAAATTAATTTGGGAAAGCAGGAACGCTGCCTCGGTTTTCCAAAACAAACAGCTGACTTTTTCATACGTGGATGTTATAGCCATTTATCAAGGTGAGTTAGGTTTGGAGCGACACAAATACTTAACCACCTGAACTGATGCAATCAGTGTGTTTGTATGTGTGTGTGTGCTCACATGTCTTAAACTCTGAATATTGAAGCCAAGACACACAGAAATAAAGTTCTCTGACATCACACCAAACCGACATTACACAGAAGATGAACCCACGACCCCAGAGTTATCTGCAGAGCACAGCTTATACATCAAATGTTTTCTGTCTTCAGCTGAACACGCAGACAGTTTGTCCCGCCTCACACTTTTCATACACGTCTGTGTACAATTTAGTCGCTGTATAATGACACAAATGTCAACAACAGCCTGTCACAAAGACAAAAAGCCTAATGTTGTATGATTACATATAGCCTGGCTCCAGCTAGCTGTGGTCTGTACTATCCAAACACTGCCAACCATTTATAAGAATAGTTAAATCTGTTAAGTAGGTATCTCGTTGGCTTTAGAAGTGTGCTAGTTCAAATCAGTGGACTAAAAAAGAATCAAACACCAGCCCAGGTCTATGTGTCAACTGTTGTATTTTTATACGCTTAAACAAACAACCTAAATATTAGTGTCATTTACATATTGGTATTGATTAAACCTTTTTTATGGAAAAGTAAATTATTTGCCTAATGTTTTAGCAGAGGCCCTCTCCTTTTTTGGGTTCAAGGACGTGTCCGAAAAGCTTCTTCCTGGGAAAGATACAGGAAAACAGCAGGCAGTTTCCCAGACAGAAAGAGCAGGAAAAGTTTTCAGCACAGTGGGGGCGATGGTTGACAGTTAGCATAGATCATGGTGCGTTCTGGATATGAACTGTGGAGTATGGATGTGTGTGGAAGGAAGAACACATTTACAGGAACACATAAAGGATTTGCCCTCAGACGGATGTGCTGTGCATTGTGAACACGCATTAATACTATAAACAAAGACATGAACATGCACTGAAATTTCAGATTTTACATTATAATCTATGTTGTACAGTACATATACATACACGAGTAGCTAGTGTTTTGGTGCAAATAAACCCGGTGAAAATTTTATGGTTTTTGTTGACATACATGAAGAATATATAACTATAAAATTGATTAAAATTATTTGTATTAGATCAATATCATATTATTAGATCATTTAATTTCATAAATATCTGACACATTTTCATGAATTTGACACTGATAACCATGGACAATTTGTGCAAAAGTTAATAATATAAGATATTATTGAGATCCCGTCTGATCTTCTACAGACGACTATTTCACAAAACTACAGTCTCAATTTGCTCTCCTTTTAATCTCACTGCTGACTAGTTGATAGAAATGAGATTTTATTGATATGTTCCTATGGGGAAGTCTGTAGAAAAACGAGTCCCTTGTCTCGGTTCTCAACAGATTCTCTGCTGAGCTCTAGATGAGACACCACCTGGTTTGTTTTCATGCAGGGCCCTAATTAGGAAATGAATGCGAGAAAATCAATCTAGCTAACATTTGCCTGCACTTTACTTACAACAGCTCCAAGAAAAGACCAATCAAAGCCCATCTCACGAGCTTTTTCTCCTGTTTATAAAACCATAGCTGGAGGTTTTTTATAAAATGCATTTAATACCAGCATGCAGATGAACACAGAACTCATCGATGTGAAGGATTAGCTTGTTTTTATGATATCTAAGCATTTATGCTTGTGTTAGTGAACTTGACTCTTGTAATTGAGTGGTTTGTTATTCTTCTATGCCATTTCCTTACATCTGATGTTTGAGAGTTTGCCTGTGGATTTAATATCTAAAGATTCATAAAGCCAGAAGCATCTTAAGTGTGATTCACTCATTACCAACGGTCAGCCTGGGATCTTAATGACTATTGTTTCTGTGTGCAACAACCCAAAGCTCAAGATTTACATAAAATTGACTCATTACGCTTCCAGAAGGCAATTCACGACCCGAACAAAGGCAGGTCAAAGTGCAAAGCAGTTGCCTTTTTATATTTCAACAAACAGAAAAACGTACATTTATGAGAACCAAATCATTCTAGAATGAGGCTCGGCTGATGCGCAGAAAAGCAGAGGTCTGCACTTCCTTTAAAGCCACATTAGCGCCACAATCTTTTGTTCATATTAATGGTCAAAGCGAAAACTCATTTTCCACCCGGGTCGCCTGTGCTGTCCTCACGCTGGGACATGAATCCCACATCCTAATTTTGTGCATTAACCATCTCCAAAACGCATCACAGCTACAGAGATCACATCACAGTATATTTTATCAATATTAATAAGGATAGGAAAACTCTACTGGTTATTAAGAGACTCCCCGGGCTTTGATTTGGACCATTACTAACGCCTCTGCATCTTTAGATTAAAAACCGACCTCTTTTATTTAATAACATTAAATCCTGGCATGTATCTTCTAAAAGCTTTAATAAGACAAAGATAAGATTTGCATCCCCATACAAGTGTCTTTTTCAATTGATTATGAAGCTGCCATTGATGTGTGAGAAATTGATGTTTTCCTCTGTTCTTAAGGGGCTCTAATAGAAAGGGTGGGATTTGAGGAGGAGACATTGTCACTTTGATCTTCAATCAGTAAAAATTCCCACTTCTTCTTTGTCAGACTATATTTGGTAAATAACGGTGGCAATCCACGTGCTTTAATAAGATGAAATGACGTGAAAGAAAGGCAAGGGAGGAGAGATAGAGAGAGAGAGGAGAAGACTGGTTCTCTCATTTATGTTTTCGTAACGTTGGGAGGTGTTGGTGAGACAGCCCAGGTCACAGCGCTGCTGGAGTTAATGTGTTCGGCCGAACGAACTAACAAACAGATGAAAAATCCATACCACAACTTTAACTGTTTGACCTGCTGGTAGATTAGGAAAATATACTGGCTATATGTATTCCTTACTGGCCATGAAACTCATTTAGCTCATTCAAATTTGATAAAATATGCCTTTTTTATTTAATATTAATTTTGAAATAATATTTGGGAAAAGAAGGTCTATGCAAGCAATTCTGTACATATGTATCATCACATAGATTTATAAAATAAAAAATAAATACACTGACATGTATTAAAAACATGGTTTTCTACTGAGGTATAAGTCACATGTTACTTGAACTGAAAGTTAAACTCCATAACATTTACTGTGTATTATTTTACTATATATTATTTTGTAACAAAATAACATTAACTTGCCCAAAGCAATTTTTACTCTCATTTTGCTCATGGAAAGTGTTCATTTTGGACCCTGGGTTCAAGGTTTTAAAATAGAATAAGCTGAAAACAACTCAGACCAAAGCAGCCAGCAGGTCTGAGAGTTAACGGAAAACAAATCTGGTTTGGGGTTTGTTTGTTAGGTGTGACTCAAATTTCACATTCCTGTACCAAAACACGTACTGCTATAGTTACCTCACAACAAGCACATATTGTGGGACCAACCACAGTCCTCCTCAACGTCAAGTCTTTGCTAAAAAGCATGTATCCTATAGTGTACTCCCATCCATGACTAAAACAGCTCACTGAGGTGACTGTAGTCCTGACCAGCTTGAGATGTATGGAGAGAGAGGCCACAGCATCCAGGATAACAATGACTGACCATTCTGGGAAATAAAGATGGGAAAAGACAAAAGAGAGATGAGGGGAAAGTTTAATAAAACATTATCAGACATGGTCTTAATTAACAAGGTCTAAGTCAACAAGTGGGCTTTAGAATTAAAGAAACAGTACACCCAAAAATTCATATTCTGTCATGTTTTATTGACCCTCCTGTAATTCCAAACATTATATTTATTATTTTTCCAAATACAAAAGGCAATAATTTACTGAACATTTATGTGAGTGGCTACAGTATAATGGTAGTACATTATATCTCGCTTTAACATTTAATAAGTGTGTCAGCAACAGTATGTGAGACTAATCTTATTCCAACACAAGTACTTTTAAGAATAATTTTAGGTGAACTGTTTCTGTAAGATCAGAGGACGTATGTGATGTACGATAACTGATATGACATCATAACACTCAATACTTACTTGACCAGAACTTTTTACCTAGGGAAATAACAAAAGACAGTAAAATATGGAGTCTGCCCAAACCAGATGAAATGATGTACAGTTGTGTTAGGAACGCTATGAATGTAACAGCTTTCAATCATGGTGTTGATGTTCACCACATGAGCTTTCCCGCAGTTCCCATGAGCGCTGTGTCATCACAGCTCCAAATACTGCAGCAATGAGAACAGTGTGGGATTCACAGATGAACGAAAAAGACACATGCAAATGGTATGAAATGATCATTTCAAGATGGGGAGACAAAGAGACAACACAACAGAGACAAATATGCTCTGTTCCAAAGCATAGTGAGATGCCTACAGAGGGAGCATTTTAAGGCAACATAGGACGGCAGCTTGTTTGTGTTTTTCTCACAAACAAGCTAATCCCAGAATGCATTGTGATTATCTGAATGACAAAATTAAAAGATGGCAGATGAAGCAAGAGGAATGTTATTTGATTTAATCCTAAAAATATTCATTACAAATCAAACAATTGTCAATTTCATCCCAAAATTGTTAATCACATTTTAATTCTTGTCACAATATTGTATCATTTCTGTCACAGCATCTATCCCAGCTAACAGGCAATGTTTAAAAAATGTTACAGAATTTAAATAATGTTTAAATAACATTCTCATAACCAAACAATTTATACAATGTCTCAAAAAAATATAATTTTTATTGTTTTTCTTTTTAAATGGAAACATTGGGGAAATGTTCTTACAACCTAAAATTGTTATTTGGCAACTGCGTGTCTGTTTGGTTTATCTAGAGTGTCATTCAAGGCAGCTGCCTATATAGGCTAGTAAGCAGCTCGTTGTATTTTATAACAGCCATATACTTCAACTCACAGACAGAAACAGCAAAAACAAAACTGGATGTATGGATAGTGGCGCTAAAAAAAAATGGAGGGAAACATCAAGACTGAAAGAACACTGGCCAGGTAGACGAAGAGAGAGAGAGACAGAGAGAGAGAGACAGAGGGAGTAAGAGTGAGAGAGAGTGAGAGAGAGAGAGAGAGAGGAGGCGCAGCGGGGAGCAGCAGGGGCTGGGGGCTGGCTCCAGGCATTGAGGGGGCATGCGGGGATTTACTCGCAGATCAACAATAGCACACTCAATAAACCCCTGTGGACGGGGAAAGTGATCCACCTCGACACACGTGAGCCCAAATTTACAAATGTTTACATCCTTTAAGGAAAACAGAGAGAAACTGTCGATCCTGCTCGATATTTGCAATGAGCACCAGAAGTAAACAAAATGTGGACAGGCATTCTATGGCCCTGCTCTCTCTACCCATATTCCCCTCTACGCCCTTCTGTTTTTATTTAAAAGAGCCTGAGAGGAAATTATTCTGTCTGGCACATGTTGAGTATCGAGATGCGCCTGCTCAGTACAACAGCCTGTCTCAGTATCTTAAACACACCAACAGTAAATGAAAGTTATTTTTATGGATCGACTAGTCAGAACAGGAGAACCAGCTGTCGATTTGACTCAATCTCAGATTTTAGCATGTAACCTTAGTTTCCAAAATAACATACTCTTATCCTGTAGTTTCATAACAAATTCCTTTTCTTACATTTTCTTTAGACCATTATGGTGTTTGCCTATGCAAAACCTGCTTGGGTGTTATGGATGGTTGCCAAGGCGTTGCTAGGGAATTCTACTGATACCAAGCTTGTAAAATAAAACTGAAACTATGGTTTCCAAAAAGGCCCACATTTTCATAAGGGGGGATAAAAGCTCATTTTATTTTTCATGCATTTTTTTTGCATATGTATAATGTATTTTTCATGCATTTTTTTAATGTATAATGTTGATAATGTTGAATATAAAAAGATAAAACATTTAATTTATTTGTCCCAGAAGAAGCTTCCAGCAGAAGCAACAGAGCGTGTGCTTGTGTTCTAACCCTCTGTCTTTTTCACCTCTGGAGATGTGAGCAGAAGACAGACAGCTTTCAGAAGGCTGAGGTGAGGACAGGAGACTCGTGTACTGGTAACCGGCTCACTGAAGCCAAAGCCCGGCTAGCAGCTGGTGCTTTATACTAACTCAACCCAAAAAAGCACATAAAAGAGTCTTTCTTTCTGCCCGGCTCAAAACCGCATTTTCAAAAAAAGCTCAGCTTTAGAAAAAACAACTCCAGGCTCTTCCTAACACCTTAGACCAAAGAAGCGGTTGACCATCTCCATGCTTGGACTCCTAAATGAGGAGTCACCTCCTCTGAGGACAGCGTCTAATTTCTTCTTTAAAGATTTAGAAAGGGTTTGGAAAGGGTCACACGTAGAGATTTATTGTATTTTATGGTAAAATTAAACACACCAGGACTGTGGTTCCCAACTGGTTTGCTTCAGGACAAGAAGCAGTTGTTTAAATAATAAATGTGAATAAAAATGTCTATAAAATGTCCTTCAATTAAACATTTAATAATATTACTACAGACTGCATAGGCTTAACAATAAACAAAATAATGAACATGACACAGACTGAACAGAACAAATACAATTTGTGTAGCTAAATCGAAGAACTTGAACATAATTGTGGAAAAGTTTCTCCTCTCATTCCAAGCTTGATAGATCTGTTCATTTTGCTCCCAATCCAGGTCTGATTATATTGTTCGCTGAGTTTTATTTTTGCCACTTACCCGACAGCTGGAAACCTCAACACTAAACCAAGTTTCCAACCCTGGCCAATTGAAAATCTACATTATTACAGCAACCAATGGAAGACCGAGTTCATCAACAATGTTGACATTTTATAAAAGGGGTTAAACAGTGTAAGTCATTATGTGGTTCGGTAATTCCAGATGGACTAGCGTTCATTAACAGGCTGGGGTAACTACTGCCGACAACTGTGAAACCTGTGTCAAAAAGTCTGTTTTCTGACCAGGCCTCATTTGCATATTTGAATAATACATAATGCTTATAAGCATATTAAATGGAATAGATCTGCACGTCATTTGAAGGAAGAGATCAGACCTTCCCAGTTAATTATGAAGATGTCAAATGTCAGGCAGTGAACCTCCGCCCCGGGTCGCCCCCTTTAGTTTTGTGATTATATGCACAAACTACAGATAAAGTGTCATCATACAGGTTATTAGAGACTCTCTCTGACTCTCATTACTGCTCAAAGCCACAGAAACGCATGAAATGACTAGCGTGATTCTTTCAGTGTTTACTGTCTTATCTGACAGGACATACCAAAGACTACCATTCTTTTTATAATTATAAATACTGTACACCAATTATAATTACTGTAGTCTAAACCTAAAACCACAGATTCACCACAACGGTTTGAAAGAGGTACTGTTTCAGAAACTTTAATTGTGCTGAATATTTGCATACATATGTTTACATGTACAGTTACAGTAATATACATGTATATCTATCTATTGCTATATAAAAGAATGTATATCTATCAATAAACATGTATACAGACAGACAGACAGACAGATAAAATATATATTGTTATGTAAACTATATATATATATATATATAATGTAAATATTATATATATATATACACACACACACACACACACACACACAGTTCTCCCATCCATGTGTACAGTGAAGCGTTCATTTAGTAACTCATTAAAGGAAGCAAAAGCATGTTAGATTTCCACCTTTCAAGTCCAGAGCCCGTTTAACAAGCCAGGTGTTGGTGTGTTTGTATTCAGTGGGTGAACGTGCGCAGGCTGGCCTGCTTAAGCCATTACTGCACCATTAATACCAAAAAGATCTCAGAGTCAGTGAGTGGAAAAAAAATAGAGGTGATGGCCGGAGAGAGACGCCAGTCAAACAGGTGAGCTCCCTCTATGTTTCTGTCAGTCACATTCCTGTGAAGTTCATTTATAGAGGGGCAAGATGCCTCACTAGCTGCTAACAGGTAAAAGGAGCCATAATTTCAGCCCCTCAGAGAGAGCGGCACAACCTGATGTGTTCTTTCAACTGTACTAAACTGAGTCCAGCTCACAGAAGTGTGGCCTGTGCCGGCCTGATTAGAGAGGAGCTGAGGAAAGAAAGAGAAGTGGAATAAAAAAGAAGCAACTGACCGACAAATGCAATGGAGATTTGGCACAAAAAGAGGGTTGAGGGGACTTTGGACCCCTGCTCCATCGGTTGCTGTGGGCTACCGGCTTCTATGGAGAGGGCAAAGAACCAATCACGAGCCTTCGTCCACAGAGCTGAACACATTTAATATTTCATTTGTCCTGCAGGCTGGAGCGACCCGGCACGGAATCCACACCACCTGAGCTTCTGATCAGAACCATTTTACTGTAAATGACCCCACCCAGCTAGTCCCGCACAGCTTTGACTGATAAATACACATGGACTGTAATGGGATGGCTGATAATGTTGGCTAGGACTTACATATCTGCGGTCACAGAAACTGAATATGTCCAAGAGCACCATCAACAAACCATAAGGGAATATGGGGAAGGGAAATCAAATACTTACAGATACTTCCCATAATGCACATTTACTCAAACACAATATGGGACGTGAGTTTATCACAGCAAGTGTGTATTTGATAAATGAGCAGGTCCAATTATAACCTACAGAATGGAATAGATGTAAATACAGTTAAATGTCTGTTTAGGAAGAACAGACATAATTCTGTAAGTCAACATTATTTGTAAATTGGCTTTGGAACTGTCTGTGTTTTGTGAAAAGCACAATACAAATAAACAAAACTGAATTTACAAGTCATGTTAAACTGTGTCATTTATTCTTCTCTATCGAGAGGAAATTATTTGGAGGTGGACTTAAAAATGTCTCACAGGACAGCATGTCAAGATGTCAGCAATCAGTTTGAGCCAAATCTCATCACAGCACTTGAAAGTGTGTGTGTGTCTGTGTGTATATACAGTATGTGTGTAAGTGTGTGTGTGTATATTTATATGTGTGTAAGTGTGTGTGTGTGTGTGTGTGTAAATGTGTGTGTGAGCTTGTGGACGTGCTCTGGCTTTGTTTTTCTTTTTGAAAATTCCTTTGATGTGAATGCTTATTTATTTATTTGCGTTGTGCGGCCGTTTCGCCGGTTAAAGCTACAGTGGATGTGCTGTGCTGTGTTATCCATCACGAGTGAGTCGTTTTGACGGCTAAACCTCTGACCTTTCCTTCTCAGCATCCTCTTATTGTTGCCACAGGAACACTTTATAGGTACATTACACGCTGGCAGATTTCATAACACTTTGGGTGTACCTGGACAGAGGTTTGTAGGAACTGTACAAAACTGTACATCTATAACATATATTTGTAAAACACAGTATAAGAAAACTGTAGACTATTGATATAAAGTTCAAAAAACAATTTAAACAAGATAGTCCATATTATAATTTCTGTATGCAAACTCTGTTTAAGGTGCCTTACAATGCCATAGAAGAACCATTTTGATGATATGGTTCCACAAGGAACTGGTTCTATAAAGTTTGTAGAACTTTAAATACTTGTAGAACCTTAAACATCTGTAGAACCTTTACAAAAGTTTGTTTAGGGCATAAAAAGTTATTTAATTGTTCTTTTAAATAGTTCTTTTGGGAACCTTTAATGGTTCTCTGGGGAACCAAAAATTGTTCTTTAATGGCATTGCCGTGAAGACCATTTTAAGAACCTTTGTTTTTAAGAGTGGATATATAAATAAGGATCACAGACAGTAGAAGGATTAAATGATACAGTCTAGTCATCAGTTTTGGTGCTGAGATGCTGCAGGACTCCAGATTACAACCTGTGGCAATTGGAGGAAGAGAAAACAGGAAAAAATGCACGTCACCCTCAAACCAATGGCCAGTTACCCATAAACACAAAGGGCCTGAAGAGACACACTTTAATCAGAGAGATCCTTCAGAAGGGTAGACCTTATTTAAACTGTATTCAGGGCCACTGTTTTTATTCACAGCATTGAATTCCATCTCAAGGCTGAGGAGAGAATTGGTGAAGCACAAAGCATTTTTTTCTATTGGTCATGAGATGTTTGTAAAACACAAAAAAGCATAAGAACAAAGTTGTTGTGTTTGTGGTAAAAGCTGCAAGTCTAGCTGCTTAAATTGTTCTCTATCCTTCCTGCTTTCATCTCTGTCTCTTCTTCTGCACTATTATCAGTCGGCTGAGAATGTTTTTCTTGCATTAAAGTAGACGCGTCACTGAAAATGACCCTTATAATTCTGTCTGCCAACGAAACATGTTTCTCAAGTGCTGTGTCCTTCAACCAGGCATGTGAAATTTATCACAGTATTCAAAAGATGCTTATAAGGAATAACTCACCATCCTTGTGTCAAGCCGCCTCAAGTGTTTATGTACCTGAACAAAAATGTTCTCTTAAAAACTATACGTAGGCCCTCCACTAACTCATTTTCACCTTGATACAATTTCAAACAATGCTTCAAGTTATCATTGTGCGGAACAAAAAGTATCACATTGTGAGATTAAATGCGTTTTAGGAAGAGGAACAGGGAGCTAATAGCCAGAAGAGAAAGCCTGTTTCTTATATTCCATAGTTTCCGGTTCATTCTCTTTCCGTCTGGTGCAAATATGCAGTAATTGAGGTTGCAGGAAGACTCTGTATGTGTCAAGTGGTTTTACCTCGTTCCTCCTCATGTTCCTGTATGAACTTCCTGGTTTCTTCCCGTCCACACGGGGGCCGAAACGACCCACAACTGACCTCAAATGAGCAAACAAAACTGAATAAAAAATAAATTCTGTATTTAATTACAGGTGACATAATTTTCCATATTTAGCAGATAATTACAGCTAATTCAGGGAGGCTAGATATTCATTACAAGACATTGGCTTTAAATAAAACATAGGGAGAACAGCACGGCTCTTTTGGAGAGTTGCTGCCAACTGTGAGTATTGTTCTGTCAGTCATGCTTGTGAAAGGTGCCCGTAAATGCTGGGTTTGTGTTAGAGGGGGTGAATGAGCATAACACACTCCGTTAAACACACACAGGAATAAAACAACAATCGCTCAGGCCTCTAAGACAGCCCTAAATGTGGTCTTATATGTGGGTGGCTTCTGAAAAGGGAACCAAAACCATATTGTAGATTGTGTATTGATAAACCCCTATTTATAAACTCAAAAGCCAGTGTGTCTCAGGTATAAAGCTATTCTGCGACTGCACTGCAATGAAACTTAAAAATAACATAAGGAATTGTGAATTAATCTGAAAGGTCATCAAAAGCAGTGAGATGCGTTTGTCAAGCTTATCCCTGAAAACAAATACAGCAGGACAGTCCAGCAATAAATGTTTTAAACAGTGCAAGTTCATCTAAGGGCACATTTTTTATGAATAGTAAGATTTTTTTAAAAGACTAGATTAGAGTTAAGTCATTCATCTGTTTTAAAAGGGTTTTGTGCATTTAGCTAAGCCTAACGTTTGTGATACTGAACGATCCGACAAAAGCCCAACAGTTAATCACATAATTATTTTAGGACCAATTACTGCTTTGCCCTGTTAAGGGTAAAATCCACTTTCCAAATGATCATTTATGTTCAGCTGTTTCTTTGCTCAATAAGAGCAAGAGACACTGGAAAAAGATTTTTCTCTGTTTCACACTCACATGTTCTGGACAGGTGAAGATAATTTTTCTTTCCTCCAATCCTGTGTCTCCAAAGCCCTGCGCTGATTTGAATTTCTGCCCCGACCTTTGGGGATGCAGCGATTTGACCATATTTTATTTATCAATTTTTGTAAAAGCTAATATTGAGCAGCTGTGATCTATAGCAGAATTATAATTTTCAGGGTCAAGAATTCTGATACAGAAAAGAATGAGTGCAACTGCTGTTAGAAAAAAGCAGGAAAAAAGAAAATAGGAAAAGGTAAAAAGAAAAAAACGAGTTGTCTTTAAAAATAAATGAGAAAATCGGTAATCCCAGAGTCACTGCATGGAAAAAAGAAAATCAATACCTCTCTCAATTCGCCTGGGCTAGCCAGAATCCTTGAAACGAACAAAAGTTGTGAAATTTGTTGCCAATACCATACATCTTCCTCAGAACGGTCCGCCATCTTTAAAAATAAACTAGCTGGTGAGAGCGAGTGGGCTTGTGTGTGTATTTGTACATTGGGGTATAATGTGTTTACGTGCGCCGCCACGATAGCCTCTAATTGGGTCTGCAGTCAAGGGCCGGTAAGAGCCTTTTTTTCAAGCTTTGTAAAATTTCTCTTGTTTCTGAAGCAGCTATTTTCTCTCTCTCTTTGGTCATCTTCTCCTTTAGAAGCTGGGGCGAGCGAGCATGGAAGAGAAGAGGGACATCATACAGATTTTGTAACCTTTGAACCATCCATTCAATTGACCCTGTATGCCAACCTGCAGGGACCCCCACGCATGAATCCGCCTCTATTTCCTGCCCTGGGAGAAAAAAACGCCAGACCAGCGCTACCATTGGCTGCATGCTCATGAATAATTAATCAATTCCCCCAGCTAAGGAGGAGGTATCGCCGAGGGGGACTGAGAGACAGACATGAGGGGGTGGCCCACCGCCGTGCCCTTTTCAAGGCGTCACGTCAAGACAATGAATTGCACGTACACACACACACCTCTCCACCATAGTGTTTATCGAGTACCATCACACACAAGCTTTACCCATTGAATGCAGTGCCCCCCTTTAGTGAGGGCCATCTACATACGGATGTGCTAAGCGATGCCCCCCCCTCCTGGTTCATTAGTGTGCTCTTCAGTAGCCTGTCATAGAGGATGTGCTCCATCAAAGCTGATTGACTCTCGTTTTCCAGAGAGATGTCGCAGGGTATCACCGCTCGCTCAGATCTCCTGCTATGGGGAACATGAATGGCAGGCTGCCTTTTGAAGACAGTGATTTTTCACTGATGCCTCCCAGTTGGAAATTTAGAATCTTGTCTGGTAAGACACCATATGCAAAGTAAGTCATGCCATGCAACCCAACAGTCAGGCCAGGACATCCATCATATAGCTGATCTCTGTCCATCTCCTGTACAACACTTTAATATGAAAAACTACTGTTCAACTGGACCCATTTGTCCATCCATCTATCCATTTGTCCATCCATCCATCCATGTATTGTGTCCATACACACAGCATATTGTATGTGTGCATACATTACTTCAGAAGACTTCTATGTGAGATTAGGTAATTGTTGCAAAAGTGCAGGTGGAGGTGAGCAGTGTATACGTTGTGAAATGTAAACAATGTGTAACTGCCTCACACACACACACACACACACACACACACACAGAGGACTGAATAACACGTGCCTTGTGGTTTAAAAAAGTTCATACTCTGTTCTTCTGTTCTCCTGGGATCCTTCATACGTTAGCCTGCAAGTTCAGAAGACAACATGTGCAAAAAACACATCTAATGAAAACAGGAACATGATGGTTGAAATATAATACTGCTTTAATGACAGCATTAAAACTAGACAGGCTCTCAGGAACTACAGCGAATACAATACATTGTAATTAGCAATTAAAACAAATGTTAGCATTTTCACACAAGCAGGCTAAGGATTCTGATCATTACGGATCTGTGGCCTGAAGCAAACACCCACATGTAAAGTCACACCCACTTACACACAACAGTCCACAGTCCAAAACAGTATCAGATCTGTGGTTCCCACTGATGGGTTTTCAGTCATATAATGGAACACACCAGAGGAACAGATAATTGATGGATGTCATGTCACATTCACTGGATTCATTACTCTGAGGAGAATGAAGAAACTGTTGTGTGTTGTGCAGCTCGCTTGTACAATTGCGTGCGGTTGCACAAATGGTAAATTAAAGTAATAAAACAGAAAATCTATTATTCCACTGCTTGACAAAAGAGGCCACAGAACTTCCAATGCTGGTCGGAATAAACAGACAAACAGAGACTGAACCATCTGTGTTATCAGATGGGTGAAACATCAGCCCTAGATGTGTCAACAAGTAAAAATAGAGTGAGATGCACCCAGCCTCCCATCCTGCTCTTCTGAGTATCAGAAGTTCTGTTTGGTTAATAAAAACAATAAACCAGAGGTGGTGGTCCATCGTGAGGTAACATGACAATGTTACATGACAATGACTGGAGCCTCCTCAGGTGTGACTATATTCACAATATAACATGGTCCCGTGTGCCTTACTGCTTCTTAAAATGTTTATCGCATTATAAAACAAATAAGAAATATTAAAATTAGAATTAAAATTATGTTTTAAATTAAATAAACCAAATGTTCTTCACACAGCACTAAATTGTTAGAGAACGTTAAATGTGACGGCGCTTAAACTGCCTGTTTTCTAAAAATGTCTCAGAGAAGGTTAAAATTCAACTAAAAATATGATGCTGAACAGGCTCAACTTACTTGAACTTTACTGTACATGCACAAATGTTCATAAAGTATATTTTCATATGGGTATAGAACCTTTCAATTATATTAGTACCAGGGGTCCCACACAATAATTTTTGGTTACTGGATGGAATGTTAAAAATCACTTTGATTCAGTCTAACTGTATATTTTAATACCAGATTCCATGACTTTTCCAGGCCTGCTAATCCTAATTTAATTTCCCAGGTTTTCCTTGACCGTGGGAACCCTGTAGCTTGTATATTTTATGCACATGCAGCCATCTAGCGAGGTGTCAGTATATCAGGAGCGAGCGGCGGTCTCTGTTGTGACCGCAGAGGGTCCTGCCTGCCTCTCGGTAGCCTGTTCTGTGATAGGAGCTAATCAGAGTCTCTCTCTCACTAAAGGCTCGCTAGCCGAAGTCACTTAGCAGGGTTAAAGTCAGGCATAATGAAATATTAAAGTCTGTCTGTAACTGCCACTATTGTTGCCCCTCGGAATAAGTTATAACCCATTTTTGACAAGTTTTCATCCTTCTCAAATAGAAGACGCTACACGCAAACCAAATCAGCTACAGAGAAGAGTGATGAATAATCTATTTCATATTCCAAAGACACCCGCTGCTTATAGAGAGAGAGAGAGAGAGAGAGAGAGAGAGGGAGGGTAAAAAAGAGGAATAAAAAGAAAGGAAGCTGTAGAATGAGAAAAAGACCCTGCAGATGATGCCGGCAGCGTGCCAAGGGTGTCACGTGGCGCACCTAATGTTTAAATAATAAAAAAGGTGACATAAACAAGTCATTAGCCCCCCCGATGGCTGTTTAATGCAATTTCTTAATGAACATAATAGCCACAACTAATAATGAAAGAAAATAAAAACATCTAAACGGGTCCCAACTTATCGTCAGTGCTCAATTATTTCCTTGTCAAGTTGTTATGATTTAATGAGCCCCAGTGGGACTGACGGCTGTCAGTCAGCGCTGACTTTTTGACACCATTACAACTTCAAATAGAAGCGCAGCCACGCTGCTTTTCCACCAGCCACACACTGCTGAGAGGATCTGACAGGCCCAAGTGGAGAGAAAGAGAGAGAGAGAGACAGACACACACACACACACACGGAGACTGAGCCAGCAAAACACACCAACACACATCCAAATCATTACACATACCCGTACATACACGCGCAGGTGCAGAGAAACGACATAGAGCTTTGCACATGCTCAGTCCGTCCCCCGCACACATGTGGAAAATGAGGACGAGCGAATCTCATCATACTTTCTATCGTATTTGTCCAAACACTCTTCCTCTGCCCTGTTTGATTCAAAACCCAATCACAGAGGTCATTATCTGATGAGGTTTGTTAAACTGGCGGGATTCTGTTCTAACTCAACTTAATGATAACTCTCAATAGGTTGGCCCCACATGGGACACACAGAGACGCACTATTTTGTTGGCCATTAATTTGGTGCTTTGAAGCTGTAGCTGTGAAGCAGAGGCAGAGAAAACCCCCCACCAGGCTGCTTCCAAAATAAGACAATCCGCCCAGCCTGAAACAGAATATCAAATGCCTTCTGCCTGTCTGTCTGACAGTCCGTCTGTCCGTCAGCCACCTCGACCGGCCAAGGTGCGTGTGCGCATGTCACGTGAGCCTCCGTTCCCAAACCTGCTGTGCTGCCTACATAGGCGGTGTTTTAAAGTCATCACTGGCATGCTCCTCACTCAAAGCCTAAGGGCATTAATTGCACTTCAGATGCAAAATTATGAAGACAGCAATGCATGTATCTGTTAAAACATTCCCATAATGCATTGCAACCACATCTGCATAAACTTAAATCCATGCCAGGAATAGTTAGAATTTCCTAATCAGAAATGCGCTATTTTACCCAATAATTTTTGCCTCTTCTTAGTATTTGTTTAGAGTGGTTAGCTTACCATGCTAATGGCAAAGTCAATTCAAATCAAGTTGCTTGTGCACTTTGCACAAGGAATGTTATTTGCATGTCGCACAAGTTGCTGCCTATGTAGAGATATCCAAAGCAGTCACATTGAGGCTGTATTTGGGTTAGGTACCTTAGAAGGCAGCTTGGGTGATTAGGTGCCCTAGATCCGGCCTTAGATGGTAGCTGTCTATGTAGGAAGCAAGCCAGAGGTTTTGACACAGATATGGCATGAGATACACACACACAATGACATGCACACAAACATCCTCACCATATCATAACCAATGAAATGAAGTATTACTATTAGTACAGTTATTTTACCATAGTCTTCTACACTAATACCCAAAGAGCAGGTGAAAGCCTGGAGCCAATCTCGAGTTGCGCATATTTCCATACTGATGCATGCTAGCCGGTCCCCTATAGAAATAATGAAGCACATTTGCATCGTATAGACAATTTAAGTGATGGTTTTAATGTCATACACCAATGGCTAAAATCAGAAAGATACAATACAGTCAAACGGTACAATTAAGGATCTGAAAGAGGACAAATAAATACAGAAAACATTTCTTATTAGTACAGTTGAGTACAGTCACTATCATGCTGTCAGATGTGATTAGTAAGGGAAGAGTGGACACGGATGTTGCCTTGTTCAAAGCGTTCGTGCTGGTTTAACTAAACACAAGCAAGGTCTTCGCTGACCTTAGAGGAACAGCGTGAGAAGCTACTAATCCTGGATGAAGGGGGACTGAGATACGGGCGTGTGACCTTTGGGCTGTGTGTAGTACACACAGACACACACCTGATGGATGGGATTTTACTAGTTTACATTAGCTTTCAGACCCCTAAACCACCTCCCACCCACCAAACAAATCAAAACAAAAACTTTAAAACAGCAGGTTGTGACATGAATTGATGTTCTTGATCTTGTTCTTCATCCATCTGATGTTGTCATGCTTCCATCACGGCCCTGTAGGCCAACGCAGGTCGGTTCTATGGGTCAAAGTCACATGGAGATCCCACAAAGGGCTTTAAAAATAATAGAGGCAGTATAGACATGAGGCCTCACTCAGGGAGAGAGAGGAAGAGAGAGAGAGAGAGAGAGAGAGAGAGAGAGAGAGAGAGAGAGAGCAGAGGCCCCCTGTCACAACCCACCAGGAATGATTCATGTGAACAATTTGTCCTAATTACTCCAGCCCAACGCTTTTGTCACTATTAATCTTACACACCCTCTCGTACACACTCACACACACGCACAGGGCCAGTCTGTGGAGATCAGTGCCCTCGCAAATTGAAATAGATGGCCAAGACGATGGTGAGGAGGATGATGGCCCCCAGGATGAAGACCAGGATCCGATTCTGAATGATCCTGTGGGTGAGGAGAGAAAGAGATAGAGCGAAAGAGAGATCAAGAGACAAAAGACAAGATATTTCATGTTAAGTTGTGTTAAGGATGTTAATTAATATAACAGAAATTTTTACATAACGTGTGACTTACATGTACATAATGTGATTAAAAATGAGCTTATTTTTGACCAAACCTGATAAACACATTTTACGTCAGTCAGATGTTTTTAAACACACACTGTTATGCAAAACATCTCACACTGCGTGACAACTGCTCTGCAGACATGCTTAGAGCGTTTATTTTTCTCTATAAAATAAAAACAGTGGCTTGTGGCGTTCCTTCGGCTAATACATTTCACATATTTACTTCTGGAATTCTGCATAACACTCACTTTTCCTGTTATCACATGACCAAACCACAAAGGCTCTCCACTTAAAAAAACTCACAACCCGGCCTACACAAAATCTGACAAGATTTTAGCAGCAACAGAACGCAAATTGTTCACAAAGTTTTACCTCACCTTTGCATGGATCATAATAGATTCAGATTGTGACCTACAAACGTGAGTGTAGAACTCACATCTCCATTTAAAACCTTTAAATCCATTTCACAAGATTCTGTGGATCCTTCTGCCTCAAAATAAGTGCATAGATGCAAAAAACAGGTTCTCTCTGGGTCGGATCAGAACTAAGAGAAAGAAACCGTCCAACCCAGTCAAAGTGTGTGTGTACGAGTGTGGTGAGGGTGAAAGCGGGTCCTGCAGGGGTGAGACCCGGGGTAATCTCTTGGGAAGGCTTGTGCCCTCTACGTCATCCCTGATAAATGAAGGAATTATCCCATGTGCTGACATGTGGCGAGAGCAGGACCACTGTCCACTCCTATAAGCAGGAGATGAATAACTCACACACACCCATTTATCACCACTGCAACCGAGCAGCACTGCACTGCCCTGTCCACAACACACACACGTACACACACACATGCATGCACACACACAGAGCACTTACACACTCACAAAAACAAATGTGCACTTACACAAACACACATACAGGCATATGTAGTTTCTGAGGACTCTCTATAGACGTAGTAGTTTATACAATACAAACTGTATATTTTATCCACTAAACCTTATTTCCCACAGAAACTTTCCTCATTTAAGTGATTTAAATAGGGACATTCTATAGACTTCTATTGTTTTTATACACAGATAGTTATAAACACTATAACCCAACCCACTGTAACCCACCTATGGCCCAATTCACAGTCTAACCACTAACTGAACATTGTAACATTAAAAAATACCTTACACACAAATGTACAAAACGCACAGTAAACAGACGCATACATGCACGCATTCACTTGCATGCTACAGCATCCCACGCACCCTAATGTGAATAAGTAACAGTATGCAGAGTGTCCATGTATACGTATTGAGACGCTTGTAAACGCTTGTTTTGTTAAGATAAACCATCAAAGTACTTGTCTTATCACAAGGTTTTCCATGGTGCTGACGAGAGGCTCGCTCTGATTGGACGACAGGCCGGCATAATTCATAATTGGGAGTGCATGTTTGGCAGAGGACATTAATCAGAGCATGTTTAGCACGGCCAGATCTCCCAAATGTCTCTTTAAGTAACATTCATTATTTACACTGGCTACACACACACACTGGTGACACACACACACACACACAAACTCATAAACAAACTCTAACCAAGAGGACAGACTGCTCATGATGTTTAAAGACGTACTGGTGCCCAGGGACAGGAAGCTGCTATGGGAGAGAGACGACTGGGAGTTCTCGAGTCTTTATGTTACAGGATTGTTTGGCTGATGTGTGCTTTGACAGGAACTCACTACCAGTGGAAGATCGTATTACAACGTCAAGATCATGTGACCTTTATGGATGTTCACCTTCCTGTTACCCATCAATATTAAGACCCTGACTGGCAAGGATGCTTTGTGATTCTGGAATTAAATGGATAGTTCAGAATCTAGATTCTATTTGGACGAGACACATCTGAAGCCGTTTTGAAACCTGTAATGGCACAGTTTTTACTTAACAATATTTTGACAACAGTTCAACTGATTTTTGACCGAAGTGCATGAGAAGTCAAAGATGATGTGTGTGTGAGAGCGGTATGAGGGCCAGTCTGAGCTGTTAGCAGTAATGTAGATTAATCTGCCTTTGGTGAGGCTGTACTGACAGGCCCCTCAGGGTGGGCGGAGAGGCCCGGGGCAGCTCTGCATCCAGGCACTGAGGGAGGGAGAGAGAAAAAGGCCTGTCACACACAACGGCCATGTTTCCATCACTTTAAATGTCCTGCCCAACAATACCAGCCCTGACTACTAAAACCACTTTGAAAACGTAAATGAAAAGTGCATGAATATCTTCACACAGGTCCGTTATAATTTGAGGAACATATTTGGGGAACTAATTTAGCCTGTTTTGTAGGAGAACTCAAATACTCATTGAGGCAGAGGAACTGTTTACCTACCCTAAAAATCTTCCTCCCCTCTGGCAGACTGTTTCAACCTCCACTAAAAATAACCACAAACGTGTTTTTCAAAGAACAGAACCACCGAAACAATCGGTTTTAATGCTACACTGTATCGATCAATAAAATGCATGATATTTCTAAATATACCTTTTTAATTTTACATAGATTTAACCATATTAATAAGATTACTGGTTATTGGTTGGAGAACAGGTTTAAGGGGCAAGTGGGAACTTCTGCCCACATGAACTGTTTTTCTTAAAACAAAATGCTTGATTGAAATGCCCAATGGGAACAGGGTCCAGATTGTGCACCTGTTTCAGAACTCAAATGGTAAAAAAGTGAAATTGGACACTTCTTTGGCTAATCTATGGCTTGTTCATCTATTTCCATTTATATATTTGACAGGCAGTTTTATCCAAAGCAACATATAATACCTTCATCTGTTTTATTAGTATGACTGTTTCCTGGGAATTAAACCCACAAACTCTGCACTACCAACGCAAAGAGAGAGAGAGAGCGAGAGAAAGACAGGACAATGGTTGTATCTGCTGCCTGTCTGATGAAGGTTCTGTCCCATGCTGGACCATGTTCAGACAGACCAGAGCAGGACCTATCAACTCGCATCCATCCTCTCTGTCAAACACATGACAGCGGCTCATGTTGTCACAGCTCACAGCTCAGGGTAAACCCCACCTCTGCCTCTTTCTTTAACATGTTCCCTCTTTTTTCCTCCCTTTTCTTTTTCAGCTTCATCATACTGCAACTTTTTGACTATTAAACACACAGGCTGCTTTTAGGCCCTAGTTGCCAAAATAGCTCTCCTCAAAACCAGCAGAAAAAATTAAACTGAGTCAATTGGGTTAAAAACACAAGTCTAACCTCAAAAGCATAAGAGCGCCAATGAACGCAAGACCGTGAGTGTGTGTGAGAAAGAAAGAGTTCAAGCTAGGAAAAGCCCATTTATCAGTGGAGGAGGTTGAGAAGACCATAGACAGATGAAAATAATGAGGAGTTTTCTGTCAGGAAAGATTTACAAAATCGTACCCACGTTATTAAAATTTAAAACCTTTTTCCTCTTCTTTCCCGGATTTTTTCTCCCCTACGCTCAGTTCCCCTTATTAGTAGCACTAATGAGGGTAGTGGTACACCTCTACTCTGGGGTGCGTGAGGGAAGCTTATCCTGCTCTTACACTCCCCAAGATTCACACACACACACACACACACACACCACTGACAAACCTCCCTCAGCAACCTTTACAACACACACACTTAAAATACACACACACACCACTGACAAACCTCCCTCAGCAACCTTTACAACACACACACACCTCCCACAACCATTTATATACACACATATACACAAAATGTTTTCACAACAACACACATTTACAGTATACACTCAAAAATATCACAATAACACAGAGAGAAATGTACACAAATCCCCAGCATCCACCTTTCTCAACACACACAAAAACAAACCAGCAAGACTGACTGAGAACTCACAATTCTTTTCTATCCTTCATTATATTGTTTTATTTATATTCCATTTTTTCTATATTTCTTTTCTTTTGCCAGCCAATGAAATAAGAATCAATGGCAGCCTGAGGTGGCCTGTACTTTCTATATTTAAAACAGGTACTGAACTGCACTGGCCAGAGAGAGAGAAAGAGAGAGAGAGAAGCAGAGAGACAGAGGAAAAGAGAAACAGAGAAAGAAGAAAGGGGCGAGTGAAAGTGGGAGGAGTATCAGTGGGATCAATGTGTCCGCTAATAGTCTGACTGATGGACATGATGCTGTGCGTGTGTGTGTGTGTATATGTGTGTGTGTGTGTGTACGTGTGTGTGTGTGTTGAAGGGAGGGAGGGATGTGGAACTGATCCTGTGTTTGAGTGTGTGATCACACACTAACAAAGATAAATGTTTCAGCAGGGCTTCTCGGCTTCCTTACTGTACTGTACATGTCAAACCACCTTTAAACCACCTTACCTGTCAATAGCTCAACGCTTTAGATGTAATAAAGACAGGCAAAGGTGTTCTTTGTAGTCTCTTATAGTGACGTAGACAGAGTCAGTATCAACATAGAAACTGGCAGCTTTTATGAAGCTCTGAGCTAACAGTGAGGGCAATGAGTTCATAATCTTTATAAGATTATGTTCATACGTTAAACCTACAACATTCAATGCAAAATATTTTAAACTAGCAAAACATAAAATTAAATTTAAAATAAGACAGACTAAATAAATAGAAAGTGTACATAGGCTAAGCATGAGGAAAAAAGAGATTTTTCCAAGACTCTATGGCTTAATTAAACACACACACACACACACACACACACACACACACACACACACACACACACACAGGAATGCCAGGGGTAAAAAAGTGTCTTTAATTGCATGTAATTGACTTAAAAAGTCCCCAGCACTGTGTAATTCCCAAAAGAGAAACAGTACTTTGCCCTCCAGAGCATTCTGCAGCACACACACACACACCCATACACACCATAACTGTGTTTTAATGGCTGAACTGTATAATGAAACAGTTAAATAGGTTTTATTAGCACGATTATGGGGTGGTTGGCGCTTGCTACAGTAATTCTTATCATCTGGAGGAATTCCAACCCGTGCGAGTGATTGTCCATCACACACACAGTCATGTAGAATCTAGTAGTCTATCACTGAATTTTCTATCACTGAATCTTCTATGTTTCTAGCACTCTGACTGTGAATGCCATTATAGCTCATAATGATTTCGCTCTATCCGTCTGTCATGACGTCTATCATCGGAATGACACGCCGCCTGTGCAACCCACTCAGGGATAACGCTGCTTCTTAACACGGATCAACAAACTAAGACGAGTGTAAAAGGTTATAAAGGGAATTGCAGACGAGAGAGCACCAACACGCGGCCATGAATATTGTACGCATACACACAGGCTGAGACTGGCAAATCACACGGCCCCGTTCAGCTCGTAGCACGCTAACTCTAAAAGACAAACGAGCTCTTACACATTTGGAGCAGTCTGTGCGTGTCGGGAAACTGTCTTTATGAGCTACACACACACACACAACGAACACTTCTACGCCACACACTCATGTATTTTTTATTGCCCAGCTAACAATCTGACTGGAATTCTAGACTGGGAATTTAGACCCCTACAGGAGGAAAGAGGGAGGGGAGGAAAAAAGTGAGGCATGGAAAAAAAAACAGAGGAGAAAAAAAAGAGCAAAAAGACATGAGGAAGAAAGAATCGGTAGTCTCACATAGGCAGTATTTTGACTGTGGATAAAGCTCCGGTGCTTTTTATGACTAAGAACCGCCCACTTTGACAAGAAGAGCTATTTGATTGACACAAAGCAAACAATCACTGTTAATTTTGTTTATATATGCAGTTTAGAGGTGGAGTTACAGTTCTGTTCTGTCAATTGCCTTTCTACTATTCTGGGAAACTCTGAAAACTACGATTTATACTTGCCTTGCCTTTCCTCTCTCTCTCTCTCTCTCTCTCTCTCTCTCTGATTAGAACAAGGGTGTCTACGTCATGAAGAAGGTAGAGGAATATTGTGTATATCAGGAAGTCTCTCTTTCTAAGAGAGGGCATGTCTGTGCCTCACCACAGCCAATAACAATGCAGTAAATATTATGTCTGAGTCCATGTCATGGGTAAATGTGCAGAGGCAACAGTCAGCATACCACCGCTAATCCTGATTTCCCAGCACTCGACGTTGGAAACATCACAAAAAAACTGAAACCTTTGCTTGGCTGCCACATCTGCTGCTTTGCCATCTCTCAGAACAGTTAGGTGTGCCCGTTTAAAAATCTGAGGTTTAGAAAAACATAAGTAAGTATTGCATAAACACAGATAGTTCTTCAGGTTTATGGAATTAAACCTTCTGGTGAACTCAAGACAGGACCTGGAAAGTTGAGACACCAAACCACAAGCAAATAAGGTTGTTAACAGGCTATTGACTTTATCTTAACTTGTACACATTTCACTACTTCCTGAAACCCTCAATGTATCATCAAAGCCTAAACTTAACATCCTCACATTGACATTTTAGTGACTAACCAGGTTCAACAGATCAAATCCAGTTTGGGCACTCTGAGAAACATGAGGTGAAGATGACCAGGTAAGGCGCTGTCTCGGTCCTCCTGACATCCTAAGTTCTGACCCACCAGTCGAGCAGGATATTGAGACGTTCTTGCAGTGTAAAACGATCTCTCAGGAGCGCTTCGGGTTGACTGAGAATACAACAGCATTTATAAAAGCGAGATAAATTACTTTCACACAATTTGGGCGCGCTGCTAAGATTTCCGACACAAAAAGTGGCAGCATTCCTCGAGGGAAGCAGCTGGGGATTGTATTACGGGGCTTGTTGAAAGGGTGTAACACTAGCCATGGAACCGTGGGCCTCCAAAACGATGATGCACATAAATTTTTATTGTTTGTTCAGTATTGAAATCTCATTAGAACTCATAAATCAGGCGTCTGTGTTGCACGGTGACTTTCACGGACAGGGAGGAGAACTACAAAAAAAACCGAAAAAGGTTAATGTTTGGACACTCTGTGTAGGGCGGGGCTGACCAGAGGCCACAGTTTGTAACATCCCAGTGTTGTATTTCCTTAATACAATTTGGGTAGAAAGACGACCGTATACAATAGAAAAATCTTTCTTTTCAATAACAAGCAACTTTACAAACATCACAGCCAGATGCCAAAATAAAAGTCTCCACTTCCTCTAGTGCATCTATCTCATCTTCTGTTTTCCTGGACCTGATACACACTGCAGGAAAGCAATTCTACATATACCACAGGAACTGCCATAACTATGTTTATTTACATATTTTTAATCAATAAAAGGTCTGTTGAGATTAAAACCTTTCTGGAAACTAGACAATCTTATCTTTGGCTACATGTAACATGTCTGAGAGGAAAACATTCTGTGTTGAACTGATGTCGATTTAATAAAGAGCACCAGTTTCAATGAGCGATCACCTGACATTTAAAGGGATACACCTTATAGTTCACCCTATAATGCAAATGAGGATGTAATTTTTTCACCCACAATTCCCTGCATTTCGAAGCTCTAAAAATGGCAATGACATTATATAATGTAAAACATAATACTTAATATATATAGCTTTGTTTTTTCAAAACTTTATGACTGAAAAAAACTTTTAATTTATGGAAAAGAGCAGCGTTAACATTCTGCCTCTCTTGTTGTTACACAGATTAACAGGTTCGAAACAATATAAGGGTGAGTAAAGGATGACAGAATTTCCATTTTTGGATGTACTGCCCCTTTAACAGGAAATCTGTGCTATGTTAAAGAGCAGAGCAGATCATATGTGTGTCCAAAGATGGAGTTAAACTTGAAAGGACACAGATAGAATCTGGAAAAACGGGGGCGGGAGGGAGCAGGTTATGTTTTTGAGAGGGAGCCTCTTAAAAACAGGATAAAAGCTTTTAGAAAACAGCACTTAATAAGCTCAATGCTCCGACTGTCCTTGCCACACTGTGTCACAGGAGTCACAGAGAAGTGTATCTTCCTGCCTGGGATGCGTCTCGGAAAGAAAACAACACAAAAAACAAACCTTGTGACACCACATTACCATGCAGGGGCAGCCGGAATAACGACATAAACGTGGTTAATGAACTAGCTGTTAAAAAAAGAGGAAGATGAGGAAGAAGATAGAATTAGCGAGTGGAGAGGTGTGATAGACCTTTCCACAGCCGTCTCCTTCGAATAAACACAACTTCAGCCTTGAAGCTGTTGTTGTGTTTCCACTTTTATCCCGGGGCGATTCTCACTGGATGACAATAAGGTTGCACTAATGGAGGGATCGGGAAAGAAAAGCTAACGGGAGAAAACAAAGGCCTTGACTGAAGCCATCACAAAGTTGACAAACTATGTTCAAAATATCCCAAAAAATCCAAGACACACTTCTGTGACTCATCTGGAATGCTTCAACTGTACATGAGTTCATAATTTTTTTTAATGTACAGGATAACAAAAAATGTTAGAGCTATGTTTTCTAAATACAATGTTAGTGGTGCTAAAAAATATGTTGTGGGTGGTTGCCAAGGCGTTGCTATGCGGTTGGTAGGACCTCTGTGTGGTTGCCAGGTGTATAAATAAATAAATATTTACTAAACTTATTAAGTT